>WSUD01000481.1:0-14988 GCA_019633495.1 Tulasnella sp. 427 | reverse complement strand
TCGGCTGGGGAAAGAATGTGGAAAAGTCACGCGGTTCGGGGAGCATGGAGATCTCCCAGCCCGTGCCCGCCTCCCTCTCAGGTTCTCGTGTGAGCCCCCTCCCAGGACCCCAAGTCACAAGCCTGCAACCCACACCTCCGTGGAAAATTGCGATGGAATGTTGTATTGGCTAAAGGGCAGTTCGATCGCTGAGTCTCTGGCGTTCATACGACTGCGTACATGCCACTGGTCAAGCATCCATTTGTATGCCATTTCACGACGAATTAAGACTTCTTACATGCGTAAGTCAATACTCCTTGTTCGTGTTCGCTTGTACTTTCAAATCCGTCGTCGGTTCCTGGCGCTTACCAACCTCCGAGTAAGAGATGTCTTGAGAGTTCCGAGCGCTGGCGCTAAGTTCCTTCATAGGAACATCACCTGCTTCAAGCTGATTTATTCATCAAACATCGTGTTCCCTCTCGCCAGAGGTGAAAACGAACATCCTAAGCAGGTATTCAGTAAAATTATCACTAAGAATACATCCCAAAAGAGCTCCTGTCCTCGTCATAATCAAACGGCGGCTGGGACGCCATAAGAATGGTACCATTTGGGGCCTCCACGAGTATCTCGCCTTGTTCATTCGTACTGACGGAGGATGAGCCACCGGCAATGAGGGCCACCTGTCTTAGGACATCCAAGAAATCATCTGGAAGCGTATTCGCATTCACTGCAGGTGGGGCGGGTAGTGGCAAGTTCGCCCGGCACGAAGGGCATGTGTTATTCTGGAACCTTTCTGAGTTTTGCTGTTATGCTCGCGTTCGGGGACTCACCAGTGCTAGCCAAACGGACAAGCTATTCCGTGATACAAGTCAATTCACATCTTACGTCTTAAAACGAAGGATCATCCTTACTCCTTTCGGCAGAAACGATGACCGCATTCGAGCTTTGTTACACCCAGTTGCTCTTCTGGCAGACTAGGAGTGTCCATGGCGGCAGCCATCTCCTCCAAAGCAAGTACAGAGAGGAAGGTCTCTTGGCATATTGGACACGAGTCGTCTATACAAGTGAAGTACGATGAGATGATGCCGGTTCTTTACCAAGCGGAATCACTAACCTTTGTCTTCAATGTCCACCTCATGAAGCTTCGGCAATTTCTTCACATATGACTCTCGCTCTTCATGGTTGTCATCATTTTGTTGGACGATGTTCAGACTGCATCCTAAAGTCAGCAAGCACGTATGTGGAGCAACAGGATAGGAGCTTAATTACTTACGCCTCCCGAATATCCATCAAACGTTCCATATCGTACAAGGTAACGGGGGTATCCTGCGTTCTGGAGGGATCGCTCGCAGAATCAGACATTATTCCTTACTGCAGAGTTTAAAGGAGGTGGTAGTTGAGGACGCGTACTCGCTTTCATGCGACGCGTACTACCCTATCCAGAACTTCGCAAAGGATAAGCTGAGAAATTGCACGTGACGTCTCGGCCGTGTTGCCGTTCGTGCCGACAACAGTTGAGATTTTCCCCCACCATCAGCACCTACTCAAGCCAGTCCGTCTAGGACTTTAGAAGCCCTACTGGGCAGATCCCTTTCTCTCTTTCGCTTTTTATAGACTTAGAAGACTGTATAGACTTTAGATTATCATCATCACCAAGTTCTACCCTCAATCTTCAACTACCTGCAATGGAAAATGATTCGCAAGCTGTCACTCGAGTACCATCAATAGAAGAACAACCTCAGACTATCCAACCGCCCCCTCCGATACCGACGTCAAAAGGCTTAGAGCTTTTGGAAACTTCACGAACAGTCACTCCATCCATTCGGAGCTTCGATGCGGCCACCTCATGTCAAAGTGGCTGGGACCTCCGTCCTTTCCACGGAATGATCACCGACGTGCGGAGACGCCTGCCTTACTACTGGTCGGACTGGAAAGACGCATGGACATATAGAGTTATACCTGCAACTGCCATGATTTTCTTCGCCAAGTGAGCTCGACCCCAATTTGCGTCCTCCACGTCTAGTAACCTGACACGTACCACCTAGCATCCTTCCCGGAATTGCATTCTCATTAGACTTGATAGAAACGACTAATCAATACGGAGTTACCGAAGTCCTACTCTCGTCGTTTATGGCGGCGTTCATATTTTCGATCTTTGCTTGCCAACCGCTTTGCATCGCCGGAGTCACCGGCCCCATAACCGTCTTAAACAAGACAATCTACGACATCCTAAAGACTCGCCCTGATGCTCCTAACTATCTATATTTCATTGGATGGTGGGTGAGGAAGCTCATGACAGTTGTGGGTGACTGACGGTAAGAGAGCTTCTGGATACCCAGGGTCTACCTTTGGGCAGCAATCCTCCATTGGATAGCGGCCATATTCAACGCGGCCAACTTTCTTCGCTACGTCACTCGTTTCTCCTGCGATACGTAAGTACCGACTATCACTCGAGCTTCACCATCCACATGAAACTGACTATGTCTGCTCAGGTTTGGTTTTTACGTGTCCTGGGTATACCTCCAATACGGCGTTCAAGTCCTCACACGCCAATTCACCGAATCACCTTCTGGCACTGAAGGAGCCTACGTCTCAATCATCTTGGCGCTCGTCTTGCTCACGGCAGGACATCTTTTCGTCATCGCCGCTCAGTCCACTTTCTTCCACCGGATCGTGAGGAGGTTCTTCGCGGATTACGGGATGCCCATATCAGGTATTACTCTCACTTTATCCGGAATGGCCCGACCTCGCTGACCTGCGGCGCTCTACGTTGTCAGTTGTCGCCTGCAGCGGTCTCGCATACTGGGGCCATTTCAACGCATCGAATCCCGCAACGCTGCCGACTGCCGGAGCTTTCAGCCCTGCTGGAGGTCGAGAATGGCTCGTTAGGTTCTGGGAGCTACCCGCAAAATGGGTTGGGTGGGTCAAGTGCTGCAATTCATTGGGGACATCGCTGAGCTTGAAACATCTTTTATCTTTCTAGTATTGCTTTCCCCTTTGGACTAGTGCTGTTTATCCTATTCTTCTTCGACCACAACGTGTCGGTAGGTGAACTCACTCTATCTTATCCCGGCGGAACGGCGCTCAATAAAGTTTTGGCAGAGCTTGATTGCCCAAGGGAGTGAGTTCCCTCTAAGAAAGGTCCGCCACTGACCCCTTGACATCACGGAATGAACGACTGACACACAGCTGCGACAACCCTAGCCTCCAGGCTTCCATTGGGACTTCTTCTGGCTCGGCATCACCACTTTCATCGCGTGAGTTGCCGATTGCTAGTCTTGCTCCAACGGGAATTGACGCCTCTCTTGACATTTGGGTAGCGGTTTGATCGGCGTCCCAGCACCAAACGGCCTCATCCCTCAAGCGCCTATGCATACGCGATCCCTCGTCGTCATGGGTGTAAAGGTGAAAGATGATGAGGAAGTCGGGGTTAGTGCCGACGGGGAGAAAGCCCTGGGAGGCGTGAGGGAGGGAGTTGAATATCCGGTAGCAGTTGTCGAGCAACGAGGTAAGTTGGATACCTCGTTGGAGGGGAAGCAGGAGCTGACCAGCTTCTTCGCGAACAGTATCGAATTTGGTGCAGGGCAGCCTTTGTCTAGTCTTAATGACCGGACCTTTCTTGCACGTCCTTGGTCTGATACCTCGAGGTATGGAGAATACGAACTTAATCCAAATGGATACGATCCGTGACTAACTAGTTGCAACATCGATTCGGTTGTGTTTCCGTTCGCATCAGGCGTCCTCGCAGGTCTTTTGTGCGTCCTCCCGGTTCAATCTCCGCCTGATACCTGCTGAACTTTCGCGACGTTTGGTAGTTGGTTCATGGGCACCGACGCTCTCCGAGGCAGCGGCGTAACAGCCAAGTTCCTGTACCTCATCCAAGACGACTCACTTGTTCCGCTTCACGAACCACTCCGCAAGGTCCGGCCGTCAATGATTTGGTTATTCTTGGCGATTGAACTTGCTGGATTTGGAGCAACCATGGCTATCACTCAGACGATAGGTAAGTTCTAATCTCATTACTTCAGTACTTGAGCATTGAAGGCACTTGCTAACCTCGTCTACCCAGCTGCTATCGGATTCCCTATCGTTATTTTCTTGCTAATACCGATCCGAACGCATGTCATACCCTTACTTCCCTTCACGCATGACGAACTTGGTATTCTGGACGGACCTACAGCATCGCCTTTCGTACGTTTCTAAGGCATCACTTTCAACTGTCTGTCAGACAAATATTCTGATGCAGTTCATTTTTAGACGATGGAATCGGTGGGAGGATCGATCTAGACCAGCTACGGGACTTTCGAGCCATGCTTTACATACTGTTCACACCACAATATTTCATCGCATTAACTAACACGATACTCCGCACAATTACCGCATGGCAAATTGCAGACCACTCGACATGTTCCAAATTCAAATCACATCAATTATATCGCTACAAAGGGGGTATGAAGAGACAAAGATATACGAGGGAATAATAGGGTTTTAGACCTGGATGGCGAAAGAGTTTACTGGTTCCACTCCTGCTTGCGGGCACCCTTCTGTTGACGGGCGTTGCCAGCGGTCTGCTGAGTCTTGTCGCCGGTGACGGCACCAACAACGGAGTCCTTCTTGCCGACGATACGGTCACCAGTTCCCCTACAAAGAAAATGAAAGTTTAGTGGTCTGTACCGTTAGGGCTCGTACACAGACAACGTACTCGGCGTAACCTTGAGCCTTGGCGGCCTTGACCTCGGCCTCGCCAGCAGCGTGTTGCTCGCGACCGCGTTGAGCCATATTGCGAGCACCGAAGAGGTTACCGACGGTCTCCTGTTAGATTGTTATCGAGAAAGAGTCAGGCGCTGAAAGCTAACTATCCCGGTCAACTACTGCACGAACCTTCATGGAGCCGAACATGGAGTTCTTCTGGCCAGTGGTTTTGGATGGAGAAGACATTAGAGTAGTAGTAATGGGAATGAGTACTTGTGAGGTGTAGAAGTGTGCTGTGAGTGAGTTGGGACTTGGCGTAACGGCGTTCGGCTGCTCCTTATAAGCTCGCAAAAACTCTTGGCGTCAGATAGCGAACTTGGAGGGTCGGGGACCGAGCGTCATCGCAGGGAACGTCATACCCTGGAGCGCCATGCAAGTTGCCACAGGCGCCCATGACATAGTCGCCTTTTAGCTCGCTGCGGAACCGCCCGGTGGAGTTCGGTTCGCTGGCCGCTGATGGGGCGGTCACTTGGAGCGGCGTACGGAGCGGTCACGTGCATATGACGCCACGACAATGGAGTGGAGAACAAGTTCCGTGGCATTCTCCGACGGCCATAACCGCTGTTCGGCTAAAGTGTAATTGGACGTGAATGCTTGGCAGTTAGACTTTGCCGGTGGAAGCGGGTTTTCGCTCGGTCTCCGTTCGCTCGAGCTTCCGCTGGCCTCGGTGTCACGCGCTATTCCACGGCCGACCCATGTCATCACGAAATAGGTCAGCTGTGAGTCGTATTTGCTCAGCAGGTCAGCATTCCATATACAGTTGATGACAGAATATGATCTCATTTAGTAGGTCAGCGATTATTGACAAGGCGCAGGATTCGCCGGCCTTGGTCTATATAAAGAGGTCGAAATCGCAGCTTTCGAAGGACTATCCACTTACAACACAATTTCTCAGTCACAAACTCGCATCTTACACTCTATAATCAACCATGTCTTCCCCATCTAAGACTACCGGACAGAAGGACTCCACCATGGGCTCCCTCAAGGTTCGTTTCTCTCATTAGACGGCAGAGACCCCCTAGCTGATCAGTCAAATTTCCATTCATAGGAAACCGTCGGCAACACCTTCGGTGCCTCAAACATGGCCCAGCGCGGACGTGAACAACACGCTCATGGCGAGGCCGAGGTCAAGGCCGCCAAGGCCGAAGGCTACGCCGAGTAAGTCTGACGACAGCATGACTGCCCGCTGCTCTGTTGCTAAGCAGTTTCGCACTCTAGGGGAACTACTGATCGCATGGTCGGCAAGAAGGATTCCGTCGTCGGCGCCGTCACTGGTGACACCACTCAACAAACCGCTGGAAACGCCCGTCAAGAGAAGGGCGAGCGCAAGCAGGAGTGGAACCAGTAAACATCTCTCCCGTCATAATCAATGTACCTTAAGCCTTGCCTTGGCGTTTTGTACGAACCAATCATTTTAACTTCCGTATCTGTTAATAGTTTCCGGATTTGAAATATCTTCATTGACGTGTGCCTGAGACCAACGCCTGTTGAGAATTCGAGAGCTTTTACACAGAAAAAAAAAAGGATGTCGTATTCAGCGATGTCAAATAACAACGTTGTACAAGCTGTTGACTTAGGCTCCTCGTCCACGTCCCCGTCCGCCACGACCTCTATCAGGACCGCCGCCTCTGGCAGCTCCCCTAGCATTACCTGGACACAAAAAAATATATGATATCAGCTGCTACGATCAATGGTCGTCGAACTTCTTACCTCTACCAGGAGCTCCGCCTCGTCCACCTCGCGGTGCAGCCCCTCCCCTCGCACCCCTGACCGCCTCCCGAACCCGAGTCTGCTCTTCCTTCACAACATCTAGTAGAGCATCTGGTACACGAAGATACTTGATCTACACCCATTCGAGAATCTCGTTAAGTGGAGAGGTCCCGTTGATCCGAAAGAGGCAGAGAGAAAAACGGACCGTGCTGCCTCGAACGTAGACTTCCTTCAACTTCCAAAACCGGTCTCCTTCGGGACTCGTTTGATACACTTCTCGTAGCGTGATGTTCATGAAGTTGTCGCAGTTGACGAGATGCCCGTTGTAGGTCTCCCCGTTCTTGAGTTCGACCAACTAGATGGAGGGCCGTTGAAAATCAGAAGGCGTGTTGGCGAAGGGTGGTTCAGGCCAGTGTGGGCATACCATAGGTCTGTTCTGGGCAGCATTGAGGAGCGTTAATGGTAACTGAGTAATACGGGAGTGTTAATGCAAATATTCATTAGGGAGGACCTGCCTACTCGCCATGAGTGTCGTTGGAAAGGTTGAATGAGAGGGCACGGCGTCTTTCACTCAAGTCACATCCGTCAACTTTTCTATCCGCACGACCACCAGCCTGACAAATATGACCACAGTCTCTACATCTCACAGCCATTTCTTGATCTCAAGCTCGTGATTTAACGCTCTTGTCAAGCAATTATGAAGTCCCTGCTTACCTCTCTATCGGGATCCTTGACGCGGAACATCATGCGAAAGTTCACGATTTTTCGCCGTTCTAGATTGCAAATCATACTAATTACATGCAATATACAAAGAAAGCGACAGTTCTGTCGCATTACTTAATACACGTAGCGGAATCCCTTGGCACGACGGATGGCTTCCTCGTCGCTGATACCTTCCAACTGGGCAGCTTCTAAGATAGCGGCGCGACGCTTCATGAACTCTTCCTCCTGGCCTTCGTCCAGGCGCTTGTTCAAGTGAATCAAATGCTGGCGAAGGATGAAGCACATGACAATAGCGCAGCCGAAGCAAGAAATGGTGATACCGTAGGACTTGCGGTAGGACGGTCCCCATGGTTTTGGCCAGACCTGGAGAGTCACAAGATCGTCAGCACACGCTATGAACTCAAGGAAGGACCTAGAAGCGGCTTACATAAGATCCAGCAATGTTACCAAGCTGAGAGAACGCGTTGATCAAAGCGAGCGCGACGGCACGCTTAGCGGGCGGACGGGGGAACGTGTTGCTGATCCAGCTGTAAAACACGATGAAGCCAGCGTAGCTCTGAGCTTGGAGGAAAAGCGCAATGTAGCGGGCGGCGGTGTTCATGGTCGCGAGAGAGATGATCATGCCGATCATTCCAGCGAACAGCGAACCCGCAATGTGGAAGAACCGTTCTCCAGTGTGATCCGCATGACGAGCGTTGGCGAACGCGACGATACAAGCGAAACCCCATGGCGGAGCGCACAGTAGCAGCGAGACGGTGGTCTTGTAGCCGAGCGTGGCGGTGAGAGTTGGGAAGTAGGCGTTGAAGCTGAGTCCGACGACTTGGGCGGTCAAAGCCAATGCCATGAACCAGACCCTCCAGTCCTTGACGGCCAAGATCAAGCCCGTGAAGACCGACTCTTCCTTGGTATCGTGGTCTGACTCTCCAACTTCTTCAGCCATCCGTACTTGCGCGAGCCGTCGCTCCATGGGGCTCAGCCATGTAGTGGTCTCTGGGAAGTCGGGAAGAATGAAGATCGCGGCGATGGCAACTGCGACCTGTGGTAGAGGAGTAGCAGGAACATGAGATCGTGCCTTCGTCGACTAGACGCAGCTATCAAACTTACGGTCAACGCGCCTTCGATGTAGAAGAGCCATCTCCACGCAGCGTGGCCAAGCTTGCCTTGCATGCCTAAAATACAGACATCCAATCAGACAACTCATAAACTGTCCAGATCCTTCAAAGTACATACCACCGAGAATACCAGCAGCGAGCAAATTTCCGAATGCGTTAGAGCTCAAGTTGCCACAGTAAAGGACTGCCGTCCGAAGACCACTGTTTCAATAAGTAGTGAGTTTCAATTCCGGCTGCTCTTTCCCTTAAGTAATCGACTTACAGCTCCTTTCGAGTATACCACTTAGACAACAGGAAGAGAGCGCCAGGAAAGAATGCCGCCTCGACGAATCCCAAGAAGAATCGGGTAAGGAGAGCTCCGGTGAAGTTGGTCGTGATGCCGGTCAAGCAGGAGATAACTCCCCAAACGATCATGCACGCCGGGAGGTACAATGACGGTTTCCCAATGTGATTTAGAATCATATTACTAACAATTTGAAGAGGATCAGCATTGTGAAATTGGCAGACTGTAAGCCGAGGAGCTTACCTAGGAACCTGCATGATGATGTAACTGAGAACGGGGCGCCCAAGGAGATGGTCAACGACTGTTGAATTCTACCGAGCTAGCCTTCACATCTGGCTTACCCAACATAAAGGATGGACAAGAGTGTAGCGAATTGGTTTCCATGAAGGTGGAGGTCGGATTCGAAGCCTTTGAGGCGGGCGGCTCTGCGGGAGAAAAGAAGGGTGATGGCGGGGGAAGTCGAGGTCCGGTCGGGGGGAACTGTCAGCAAAGGAACTCTGCTCCGGCAGACACACACTGATGACTTACCCAGCATTGTTACGGTCGATGTAGTTCAGGATGTAGATGAAGACCATAATGAGGAATCTACAATGTATTGTTCAGGATGTATGGTCCTTTTAGATGATAGTACCAGGTTCCCTTACCTAAGATCGAGTTTCAGCAGGAGCTTTCGCTCCAGCCTCTTTCGTGCTTCAGTTCCGCCGAACTCGGCATCGCGGTCTCCCTTCTTGAGACCTTGGTCGGACACGGCATCGTTGAAGGATTCTTCCCTCTTGGGGTCAGTAGGTGATGGTGGAACAGATTCGTTCTTTTGTGGTTCAGTCGCACTCATGATAGCAAGCGAACGAGTCGAGTTACGAGGTCGTAGAAGTCGTATTCAAGGGAGAGTATCAACTTGGTGGTCGAGATTGAAAGGAAAGAGGATGGGGATAAAGTGCAGGCGTGGGGGGGGGGAAGCCTGAGGACCAGGTGTTCGAAATGTCTGATCCATTTATGTGGTCGAGTGAGATAGTTGTGTCGATGGGGGCGAAGGGAAGCACCGGAGCCGCCAATCAGAGGGAACTTAGGCGAGAGTAGGTCTCTTGACCTGCTCGACACTGTGGAGAGGCCCATTCCGGTCAGGTCATGAAAGATGACGCCAGGCGTTCCGGTTACCAACACTTCGAGCTAAACCTATTGTGGTGATTTTCTCTTGGCAAATCGCTCTGAACTTGGTCTACGCTTGCCGCCGGGCCGCTTTGGAGGCAATTCTGCTACGGTCTATCGCAGAGTCGGGGGACATTGGAAGTGATCGGATATACCCGTGCCTCGGATAATACCCGGGACGCGATGCGATTGGTGGACCTCGGCTGGTGGAGGCTGGAGATCGACCGCAATCAGGCCTCGTGTGTTGTGCTGCTGCTCTAGATTATCCAGTCTACCCCAAGAAAAATGTTGTTGGGAACATGCGGAGGGTGACCTCCACTGCAATCTTGTTACCCGTTATCGCCCCATCCTGCAATCCGAGCCCAGACTCAGGAACCCGAGAGAACATCGTCCTCGCCCAAGTGCTGAAAGGGCAATTCCGGCTTGCGGGGAACAATTCGCCCGGGCCGGGGATTGCAAATCTCATCCCGGGGTGATCGGGACGTCCAGTTGGGAGGGGCTTCTTGTAAAGCCACCGGTAAATCCTACGCAGTACTGCTCGCTCGCTGGTATTACTTCCCACTGATTTCACTTGCTGTGACGAATAGAGCTGGCGTTCGAGGAACGGCATTAGTCTTCGCCTCTCCGTTTCTTCCTCGCAAGGAATAAGATCGTACATGTTCTATAATTAAGGTGATTGAACTGTTAAAGATAAATAGGTTCAGACAACGTTGGGTCGAAGCATCACTGATTCCAAAATCTCGCTGAAAACTTTGCATCGCCCTCTTACTTTTTCTCGCCCGAGAACCGCTGTAAGCGACAACGCACGAGATTGGACCGAATGGTGATCTTTGAAAACGAATTCTTCTGCTATACGGTATAAACACACGTCTAGAGACGCGAAACTCTTGGCTAAGTCGTCCCGAAGTCCTTGCTCTCATCCTAGGTGCTCTAGGTAACCGCGGAACATGTACACCGCCGACTCTGATCGTTGGCTCAAAATTCCAGCACTTCTACTTCCCCGCCCGTCTTCCACGAAAGTAGCTACATCGTGAAGGGGAAAACTAGAAGTGACTGTGATATCTCCAGATTTGGACGCAAGGGCTCGCTTGCCCCGATCTCTGCCTTCGCATCAAGTCCAACTAAAATCAACCCCGATCCTCACCAGCTAACAGACAACAAGCTCTAAAACCACAATTTGCTTAGCTCTTCTGAGAGTTAAACTACTTCTAAGAAGACCAGAGAACTTATAAACCTGCCTCTGTCGACGAGGTCATCGGTCCAACCTTTGGTATGGCATTCAAGCACCTATCCGTCAATCTTTGCATTCCCACTGTTAAAGCATCAATGGACTCATGTTCCGATAGAGCCGGGAAACAGTAATTCGTCTCAGTGGATTGCAAACATGCAAAGAGAGACTGAGTCTATTATTGGCGAGTCTTGTTTTCTTACAGTCGCGAAAGGAACACAGAAATGAATCAAAGCGAAAAGCGATAGCGAAGAATGCAAGAGCGAATGCGAGGATGCCGTATGCTGGGGTATACAAGGAATGCACGTAATAGTACAATGGGCATCGGTGAATCCCATTATATACTTACGAGACCGCGCACACGGCGGGGGTGACGGTAAAGCTTGAGGATGAAGTCTAAAAGGGATAGTTACTGCTCCTTTTGCTCCACGGGAGAAGGAGACTTCTCGTCTTCGTCTTCTTCAACTGGGCCGCCGAATGAGAGAGCTTTGACGGGTGCTCTGAGGACCACGGTTGGTTCGTGTCAACATCTTGAGAACAATGACAGTAACCACCAAACCACCTACTTGGTGAAATGCTTCTTCTTGGCTTGCGCAATTTTAGCAGTGCAAGGAGTCAAGAGGTTGTCTGTAGGAGAGATGGTGCTTGGGTTGCTATAGACGAGGGTCATCAGCAGTCAACCCCTGCCAGTCCAGATTACAAGCGGTTTGTTTGGTTCAATGAACTTGAATGCGACACTCACTTCGTCTTCGCCATTTTCTTAGCGAGCAACGCTTTAGCACCACTGCCGTTGTACATGTTGTTCGTAGCGTTTCCTAGAGGAGCTTGTGGCACTTGAACCTTGGCGGCTTGTTTGGGATTGTGAAGGGGCTCGATGTGGGCGGGAGAGGAGGTGGTGGAAGGAGCAGACATCGATCAAATGCTTTGTACACGTAAAAGAGACGTAGAGGAGCGAGGGATAACGGTCTGGAGCAACGTGGTGGTGGTAGGTGAGAGAATGAATGGCCGTTTCAACTGGCGGGTTGGTCCAACTTGGAAGAGATGTAAACAATGTTTGATGTCACGTGCTGAAACCAAAGTTGAAACCGCCACATGGACAAACCTTTGGCAGCCAAACTGAGAACGGCAAATTGTGAGTCGCCCTCGATTTCTTGTTCCAACACCATCACTATATACAGGACGTATTTGTGACGCCGTACGCTCCCTTTTCGCTCTTCTCTTCCCTCTCGTGACCTCGCATCACTCTCTCTCGATATAATGTCTCCTAGCCAAGTCTTTCACCCGTCAAGCGGAGCGATGGCATACCTCGCCCATGGGACCATCGATCTTCTGCTCCTCCAGGTGGTCGTACATATGGAGATCCGGTCACATGTCAAATTCGCTTCACAAGCCTTCCGTATTCAAATAGGAAATCCCACTCCTTGCCGACGGTAAGTATTTCGTACCTCACTAGATGTAGTACGGCACAAATCTAATCTCGACAACATAAAGCTTCGTGGCTGAACACGCTCAATCAAAGCTGTGTTTAGGCAATCCGTTCAAGATCTCGTTGCATCGCTGCATCTTCATCTCGGTCGACTTTCCTTCCCTTTGGGACAACGAAGCGCCATCGCGTGACACCGATTGCATTGCGCAGAACCGATCGGGACAAACAACCAAATGAAAAGCGTTTACACGCACCGGCTTCAGCATCCGGTTTAAGTAACAGACCTTTTGCCACACGAAGAGACATTAAACGTTAGTGGCTTGAAGCTCTAAATCTTCTTTCCTCCTTCGGGCATCTCTGGCCACGGTAGCGATCAGTGCAGACAGTGCACCCGCGAAGCTTCTTCCGAATTCGGTATCCTTGCCTTCGCATTCGTTTTGTTTGACGCAATTCGTCGTCATAATTTCATCTTCGGTGGAGCTACCGGTCACGGCACGTCTGAACTTTGGCGGGAGAGATTACCTCAAGCGAAATGACTCCCGGTCTAGAGCAGCTCGAATCCTTCCCGTCCGACGCAGGGACTTTGTCAAGAGTCTCGACGCTGATCTCGACAGCCCATGCAAAGGATACGAAGGCGACCAACCATATGCCCTTCAAGTCTAACAGGTATTACACAACCTAGCCATGTGCGGCTTTTCATTTAATATCTACTAGGGCCAGGCCAGCCATCGTCTGGGAGACTATGCCGAGTCCGAGGCCGGTCGGCTTCGTATTTCCGTCCACGAATCTCTGGGGCCAGCTTTTCACCGATTCTGGACCCATCCCGAGGACTTTGTTATGCTCTGGGTCTCGCCTAGGTCTTTGGTACGACTGTTACCGAAGAGGGAAACCGACCTTCCCACCTTGGCATAGGAGAGTGCACAGCAAGTCTACGCCTCTTCCTTTCGCTTTCTCCTATTTCTTCTTTGAAGGATTATCTCTTAACTCCTTCCATACAAGCAAGAAGGTTTATTTCTAACTCTGGAAATTCTTTGGTAGCTTACCCCCTGACTTGGAAGTCCACGACCATCCCACCGGCCCGCTCTCCCCTTTCCTCCTGGACTTGGAGTGTTTTTTCAGCTCTCTCTTGCACGGATTAACAGCTACTTTGTGACCGAGCAAGGAATCCTCAGACGTCCTTCCGCCGCACGTCTCGCACGTCTCGCACCCGCCCACGGAACACGATCGAGAGCTCGTTCCCAACAAATTTCACAAAGGCTATAAACGTCGAGATCGGGCGAGCGCATAGACGCATGCCTTCAGGCCTGTTCTCAGCCTAATTTACCTTCTCAAAGGGAGCGCTGGCTGAGGGCGCAGGAACATGAAGGCGATGCAAGGAAAAAGGAGTGCCTGAGAGCTTTCTCCAGTCGCTATTTACCCCACCGAAATGCGGCCGACCTGCTAATTCGAAAGTAACAAGCGTCCGCCCTGACCGCATCGGGCGTTGCGGGGTGAGACTACGACGACGCCAGAAGATGTCCATTTCGACCTCCTCGATTCGTCGTTGGGGGATCCTGGTTGACGTTCGAGGTCTGCGGGGCGAGCAGACCTTGCTTTTCCCCTCGCGGAGACTAGAGGAGCGACGAATGATACTGTTTGGCAAATATATTTTTTGTGTGCAGTTTTTTCTTTCGATCGAGCGACGTCTGCTTGGCGATTGCTGCACCGTTCAGGTCTCCGAATGGGCAGCGGAGCGGCTCAACCGCGGCATCCTGAGTGCTCACATTCCGGCGACCTCCGGGCATCAGATACCTTCCCAACAGACGGAGAGCATCTTCTCAATCCACCATCGTTTCATTTTCTCAAAGAACAAGACAGAGAGAGGGCAGAAAGAACAGAGATATTGCGGGGTTGAAAGCGATCTCACGATCCTTTGAGCCCAACCTGCATCGTCGGTTCTCACATGCTTAATCAGGTTAATTCCGGTTTGACCGTTTACGACCTTGGAAGAAAGTCGTATATTCCTCTGCCCGTTGGTTGAACATCGTATCCCACTTTCACGGGCTCTGTCTACCCCGCGTCGCCCAGAACGGACCAAGCCCATTATGCATTTCGGCCGATCGATGTAAGTAAGTAAAGACGCTGTTCATCGCTGTCTTTCATGCGCTCGAACGATGAGTCGTGAGGTTGCGCTCCCGAAAGATGATGAGAATGCGATTTCCGGATCTTCGCGCTAAGCGAGCGGCTTCTCGGATTGACGCTGAAACCGACTAGTACCTATTTCGCGCGCAGGAGAAAATGACGCCGGGATATTGAAGGAAAAGAGGGTGCGTTCTTGGGTTTAAGATTTGAAAATAATGATTCAGATGTGATTGGATAGCCGGCGCTAAATTTTGGTGTGCGTTGAGATATTAATCCGAAGGGGAGGGTTGTGGTGATGTCATCGTGCAACGATTGGGAGATATGTATCACCCGCGAGGGATGTGCGGCTGCTGCACCATATGCTGGTTTGGCTATCTCCGGTGATAGATGATCCCAAAGGACATCTATCCAGTGCGTTGTCGACGGTGGTTAAGATAACCATTGGCCGCGATGGCAAAGGCCTCCGCAGCTTCGCGATCATCTTCGCCGATAATCAACTATCACTCAG
>WSUD01000480.1:0-14989 GCA_019633495.1 Tulasnella sp. 427 | reverse complement strand
GGGGTATTCGTCAAGCTTCAAGACCAGGCCTTGGAGACCGCGCAAGCCGCATTAAATCATCCAGATAGCTCTGCAATGCTTATGGAAATGCATGGCCTGGGCGAAGCTTTCGAGCTTCCGCAGCTGCTCAAGCGACTTTCCCAATACGGCTTGGAAAGCCTTCATGAGCGTGACCCATTCTTCAGAAGGCTTCTCAGCTTTGCACTTTATCACGTCAAACGCGAGCTCAAGTATCATTCTCGGATTCTAGGTGGCCGTCGACATCTTCCTCGCGTTAAGCCAGTAACTGATTGGTTTATAGTGCCTGACAGTTGGACGCTTGTCGGGGTTGCTGATATCCACGATCAGCTCGAGGATGGTCAAATCTATGGTATGTTTCATCACCTCCAGAGTCGTTAACTCACATTCATTCCATTTCTTATTTCTAGCTTGCATTCACCAGCAAGGACAGGAGCGAATCTTCATTGAGGGTCCAGTCTTAATCTGTCGAAGGTATGTCATCATCCGTTTATCGCTGCTGAACGGTCGGCTCGATGCGTTCATTGTCCGTAGTCCTACAGTACACCCTGGTGATGTCCAATTGGTGCAAGCTATTGGTAAACCAGAGCCTGGGTCTCCTTACGATATCGAGAAGCTGGAAAATACGGTAGTTTTCTCGATGAAGGGTAGTCGCCCTTTGCCGTCCTGCCTCGGCGGTGGTGATCTTGGTAATGTCTATGGTCATCGCAATTGTTTGAAGATTGCTGAGCATTTCGTCGTACATTAGATGGAGACGAGTACTATTTGATTACTAACCCAGAGCTCCATCCTCCCAGATGCGAGAATCCCGCATCTTACGAAGGACCCGAGAGAATACCACTGGAGAGGGACTCTACTATCAAGGATATTGCCCGCTTTGTGATCGAATATATGACGCACGGTACGCAACTTACTCCGCCGAATATCCGAACTTTTTCACTCAGCATTTCCAATCAGATACTCTTGGACTAATTGGAGTAAATCATTTACGACTGGCGGATCAGAGGCCCAAAGGGGTTTTGGACACCGACTGCCTGGCCTACGCCCAGCTTTACTCCGACGCGGTCGATTATCCAAAAACGGGTATAGTGCGTACAATGTATACATTTGGATGATGAGCTACTGACTTGAATATGAACTAGCCTGTGAGCGCTGACGATATGCCCAAGCCCACGGGTATTCCGGACTGGTACTGCGCAGAATCGTTCGACCCCAACAATGGCGACTATTACGAGTCGATTCGCGCTCTGGGAGTTCTTTTCCGTGCAGTTCAGCTAGGTAACCCGAGTCCGCACCACGCTGAACGACCTGCGAATCAAGAGAAAGTCGTGCGAGCCGCCTTGCAAAACAAAGTCTCGCACATCCTTAACGACAGCGGGGTTGGACCGGCGGACGGTAGTCACTTCCGTCAGCTTTTCGCCCGCTTCTCCTACGAGTTGAAGTATCAATGCGCGAGCCACGGCCTCGCCCAAAGTGCCAATAGTCGCCTCAACGAGGAGGAGGTCGTAGTAGGAACGATCCTGGGCAAGACCTCCGCGGCCAACGAGTCTCGAAAGCGTCGAAATCTCATGGAAAGATTCAGAATTCAGTCTAAAAATCTGGTTCTCTACATCAAGAAAGAGATCCTGGGGGACATGTCCGACTTAGGCTATGCGGAACAGTTGGCGCGGGCGTGGACTTGCCTTGAAGTCGGATGGCAGATGAGCGAGGAGAAGCGATTCGGAGCAAATAGCTTCTCTTTAATTGCGCTAAAGTCTGTTTTAGACGTGTTGCACGGCATCGAAACCGATGGGGTAGTCTAGGAGTTGATGGACGACGGAGTGTCAAGGTGATTGAAATTACATAAATATCCGAGCAAAGACTGCTCACTAGCGTTAGAAATAGAAATTATGGAGCCTATTTATCAGAATGGGAGCAATCATAGTATACCAACTTCTGCACAGCCTAGGTGCGCGTCGGAGAAGGCAGCTGCTGATAGGGAACCAATTTCGGGAAATCAGAATTGAGATCACGAGCCCTTGATATCTCTAAATACCTTCTTGGGCTACGTCCCTACTAATGTCATCGTGGCTTGTCCTTGCTGAAGTCTGAAAAAAAGGGACCCTACCGCATGTGGCGCCCAAGGTCCTCCTTCGCCACCCGGACAAATAAAAGAGCGTCTCAATACATCTCTCGTTTCTCAACCACCACACCTACGCTTTGTACCAAGCTTGTCATCCGGACCATCGTCCCGATATCGTCCAAGGCTTAGAGTGAATATTCAATCACATATGTCCTATCCGGCATCATCGAGACGACGTTCCCGAGGCGGTCGAACGTCATCCCGTTCCACCCCATCCACTCCTTCCACCCCTCTTCCCCAAGGGGAAACAGCTCGTAATGGCCCGTCCGGAAAATCATTAGACGATAAATATCAACTAGCCGTCGCCAATCTGCCTCGGCAGGTCGACTTCACGACAATTCGATTGGCCTTCGAGAAAGTACTCCGACCACGGACAGGCCGATATGAGGATTTCCCTATCCATTTTACCCTTCAGGTCGATCCTCCAGACCCAAAGCGACCTAGAGATAAGAATCGTGGCACAGGAGTGATTTACCTCAATGACGGTAAGTTCGCTAGGCATCTTGCCACAAGGGTCAACGAAGTACGTGGCCCTGTTGTGATCTAGAAGGGTCTGTACTCAACTTTTCTTGCAGAACCCAATCAAAATTGGGGATTACGAAGTACTCTTTCAAAAACAAGATGGGTCCCTCGCTCGAGCAATTCAAGGATCCTACCGCCGACCCCAGATCTCCCGGGAAGCGCTCGAGAGGAAAAAGAAAAATCAAGAGGCACTTGGCCATGAGGTTCGCGTACTTGCTGTTCAGTTTGGAATTGAGGGACGTAGTCGAGAAAGCTTCTCCGTTGAGTGGGAAGGAGATTACAACCCCAATGTCCCAACGAGGGCGGGACAGCAGCAAAAGGGTGCGTACCAGGATTGCATTTCTTTATGCTTTCCTGAGTCTTGATATTGAGATTCCACTCAGAGTACAAGTCTTACGCGTACTTGAAGTTCAATGAAGGCCGGGAAGGAGAAAACCCGCGGTCGCTGCAGATTGAAATTGCCGGTCATTCCCAATCCGAAATGGTATACATGAGCAACAACGTAAATGAAAGCTTCCGCTAACTTGCTGCCATACACCGTGCAGTACAGAGTTACGATTCCTATGGAACGTATCCGTGGTCTTGAAAATGGCTGGGTCGATGGATATCCCTTCATCATCATGCGCCTCTACAATCCTCCCTCGTTCGAGACAAAACCTCAATACGCTTCTTTAACCGGAAATCCGAAGCAAGACTTCAGGCACTCTTGGAGAAGGCTTGGCAGCTTGGACGCCGCTCATCAACGCGTCGTGGCATTTTCGTCCAAAGTACTCCGCCTCGTCATCACTTCTGATTCTACGCATCTGGACAACTTCATCAAGATGTCCAAGTTCGTTCGACTACCCCCACTCAAAATTAGTAGGCACGCGCAGATCGCACGGGGTGATCTCTTCGCTCGAAGACGTCTTGACGAGGTGAAAGCGATGTCGAGCAAGTTCCCTTGGACGGTCGCGTTTCAATGCGATGCCTTGCTGCGGAACTGCCTCCTTCTTCCTTGGGAGATTCTTGAGCTAAAAGGCGAGATCAACCGACTTATAAGCATAGGAGAGCGATTCGCGGAAGAAGTCCTGAAGCTGGTCAGTATAAAGCCGGAGAGGACATACATTGACTGATTTATTCGCCTCGTTCAGTTTGTCGTTCTGGCCCCAAACCTGTTTGAGAACAAAGAAACGGCTCTTGACTGCTTACGGCGCGCCGAAACAGAATGCAACAATAGGGGCATGAGCCTTGCGTTGACTACACCAAAGTTTGGACTCTTCCGTTCTCGACACGTTCTCGTAACGCCCACCTCATACCAACTTGAAGGTATGATTTTCATACTGCATGAATATGCTGCTCCTGGTTTAAACTCGTTATATAGGCCCCTATAGCGAGCAAAGCAATCGAGTGATCCGCGATTTCGGTCCAGACTTTGAAGACCATTTTATTCGTATAGCATTTGGAGATGAAGGAGGCGCCTTGTATCGGCATGACTGGGAAGTGGATAACGAAAAGTTTCTGGAAGAACGAGTTGGGACCATCTTGCACAATGGTAACTACTCTACTTCCCTCGATTTAGCCCCGTCTCACTTAACTTATTGGGTCAATGTAGGAATTGAAGTAGCTGGCCGTCGTTTTGAGTTCCTCGCATATTCAGGATCTGGCGTCAGTGTGCTTATCCGATTCCGATCCACCTTACTGATATTCCGATTGTAGCTGAGACAACACTCCTTCTGGTTCGTTTGCCCGTTTGACCACCCAACTTTGGGTGAAGTCTCTGCGGGGAGCATACGGATGGGACTCGGCGACTTCAGACGTGTTATCCGGGAGCCCGCAAGGTATGCTGATTTTGAGCCGAGTTGGTGATCATTTTTTACTGAGAGATCATCCAGATACGGCGCGCGTATTTCTCAAGCGTGGGTTGCTTAAGGTAGAATTCATAGAGGATCTTGTGTTAACACAATCGTCTTCTAGTTTCTCAGCTACCGACCCTTCCGTCGAGATGAAGCTGAAGGAGATTGAGGTGATGGATGACGTTGAGGCCGAAACTCAGATCAAGTATGGAGAAGGCGAAGAACTCAAGCCGCGAAAGCTCACCTGGACAGACGGGCATGGTACAATTTCCCCCGACCTTGCTGAAGAGATTTGGCAAGTACTTTGTAACCTTCGCCCAGGGCGTGTGAAGACAAAATCCGATGACGAAGAAGTGGTGAAACCAAAAGCGTACCAGGTAAGCCCCCGCAGAGTGAGTTGTGCACGCTCATTGATACCTTTGCCCATAGATCAGACTCGGCGGGTATAAAGGTGTTGTATCTGTGGACTATAAGCTGAAAGGGAAAAGGGTTGGTCAGACCCGGTGGCTGATTCTACTCGCTGACAGTGATTCCTTGCGGGCTAGCTAATTCGTGTACGGCCATCCATGGACAAATTCGATGCGCCACACTCGTTAGGAATCGAAATCTCGGAGGCTTTCAACAAACCGAGCCGTATGTATCTAAATAGGTTCGTGGTCCAGATATGTTTAGACCATTGAAGTCACTTATGGAGCGGAGACTTCACGCAGGCCTCTAATCATGCTCCTTGATACACTTGGTGTCACACACGCCGCCTTCATCAGACTACAGGATGCAGCGCTGGAAAATGCGAGGGACGCTTTGAACCATCCCGACAGCTCTGCTATGTTAATGGAGCAGCACGGTTTAGGCGAAGCATTTGAGCTTCCGGGGCTTCTGATGCGATTCCGCCGGTACGGCCTGCAAAGCCTTCACGAGTGCGATCCCTTCTTCAGAAAGCTGCTTAGCTTTTCTCTTTATCACGCTCAACGAGAGCTTAAGTATCATGCTCGTATCCTAGGTTAGCTGAGGACTACCTCTGCAGAAGCTCTGGAGGCCTTACTGATTTGGGGCTGTGTAGTTCCTGGAAGTTGGACGGTTGTCGGAGTTGCCGATATACACAATCAGCTGGAGGATGGAGAGATCTATGGTCTGTTTCTCGTTAGCGATCTCGGTCTCCCGTATTGCTCACGCATCCGCCTTTAGCTTGCATCCACCGGCAAGGCCAAGAGCGAGAATACATCGAGGGTCCCGTGTTAATTTGTCGAAGGTGTGTCACTTACGGTCCCTAATTCTAGAACTTTGTAAAACCGACGTTTTTGGTGCGGGCCGTCAGTCCAACAGTACACCCTGGAGATGTGCAATTGGTGCATGCAATCGGAAAACCCGAAACCGGGTCCCCTTACGACATCGAAAAATTGGAAAATACGGTAGTTTTCTCGGTGAAGGGAAGACGGCCTTTGCCAGACTGCCTCGGTGGGGGCGATCTTGGTAAAGTAGCCCTAACGCTAGCCAGCTACGCTAACCGCTAATTTCTGGCCAATTGCTTCTAGATGGGGATGAATACTATCTCATCACAAACAAGGAACTTCATCCCCACAGATACGAGGCTCCAGCCTCTTACATAGGACCCGAAAGAACGAAGTTGGACAGAGACGCTACTGTCGAGGACATCATCGGCTTTGTGATTCAATACATGACACATGGTGGGTGACTCGCTTGTTAGACAGACCGTCAATACTCCGTTCATTAATCGTGGCCTTACCAGATAACTTGGGTTTAATTGGCGTCAACCATTTAAGACTGGCGGACCAGCGACCTGAAGGAGTATTGGACAAGGATTGTCTTCTTTACGCCGATCGCTACTCCGACGCAGTTGACTACCCGAAAACAGGCGTGGTACGTTCGACACGATAGCGGCAAGTTTTCCTGTGTTGACTCGAACGTCAACAAGCCTGTTAGCATTGACGGTATGCCCAAGCCCACGGACATTCCGGACTGGTACTGCGCGGAATCATACGACCCCAACAACGGCGACTACTACGAGTCGAACCGTGCTCTCGGTGAACTTTTCCGCGGGGTTCGGCTCTCTGATCCCAATCCCGCCCCCGTCGAACAGCCTGTCAGCCAAGAGGATGTCGTACGCGCCGCCTTGCAGGAGAAGGTATATCGTATCCTCAACGACTGCGAAGCCCAACCATTGGACGACCATATTTTCCGCCAACTCTTCGCCCGCTTCTCCTACGAGCTCAAGTATCAGTGCGCGACCCACAGTCTTGCTCAAAGTGCCAACAGTCGTCTCAACGAGGAAGAAGTGGTCCTAGGAACAATTTTGGGCAAGACTTCGGCTGTCAACGAATCGCGAAAACGCCGAAATCTCATGGAGAGACTGACGAAGCAATCGAAGGACCTTGCTCGGTCGATAAAGAAGGAGATTCTTGGCGACAGGTCTGTTCTGAGTCTTGGAGACCAGTTGGCCCGGGCGTGGACCTGCCTCGAAGTTGCATGGGGTATTGCGAGGGCGAACAAGTTTGGGAAGAACAGCTTCGGTTTGATCGCGTTGACTTCACTCTTGGATGTTCTGTATGAAATCGACAGCAAGCGGGATGAACAAGGCGAAGAGGCGACTTGAAGGATGCTTGGGAAGCTTGATACCCCGTATAGTTTTGGTGTTCGTTTACAAATGTATAATAGTCTGTTCGCTCGGTCATCATACTCTTCAAAGTATGGATCATTCGCTAGTGCCAACCAGTCAAACTATATAGTGAAACAGACTGAGCAAATCGATTGCAATACAACAGAAACCGTCCAAAAAATGCAGAGACACAGGGGAGAGGGTGATAAGAAGGCGGCAAAATGGTCCAAACGGCAAAGGAGAAACAAGAACGAGGGAGGAAAACAAAAACAGGACGGCCTTACGACTGGTTCATCTTCGTTAATGAGGGTAACAACCGGATTTGGCCGGGCCTCAACTCTTGCCCAGGAGCAGGGGTACCACCTTCGGGCGAGTCGGGACTGCTCCTTCCTCTCACCAACCTCTGCGACTCTTCCCGGTCGTCCGCATCACCTCTTGACGGATATCTCCTCCCCGCTCGGAACGCCGCTTCCGGCGGACTGTCGTACGGATCAGGCGAGTCCCTTGCTCCTGTCGAAGATGCCAACGAAGCGAGGCTCTGATCGTTGCTCAGGGACCTCATGACCGTCTCGGTCGTATCGATCTTCGCCAAAGGATGGCTGTCGGGAGGTGAGCCGAACGGGTTGGTGTACGACGCTCCAGCTCCCCGACTTCCGTACGAGGTCACTTGGGCTGGGGGTGTCACGACTTTAGGCGAAGAGAACCGCGATTCGTCGAACTCGGATTGGGATGGCAAGCGCTGTTGGAACTGCGATGCGGGACCGCGACGTTGTTCGTGGACCGCTTGACCTCGCCCCGCGGTAGGGTAGTAATGCGCTACGTCCTCCGCTCCGAACTTGATGCTCTGCATTCTGGGCGTAGTGCCTCTCTTCTCTGGCGAAGCGACTCCCGCGGGCGCTAACGGCGTTCGTACTGCCTCTTCCTCATCTATCGACTGCGTCGAGTTCCTCAAGTCCACCGATGGCCGCACCGGAGCGTCGTACAGCTGATGCCGAGGTAGGTGTTCCAGTCCGTGCGTCGAGAGGCGGTTAGCCCGATTGTCCGCGACGTTGTTGTTGGCTTCCAAGTCGGATTGGGTTCGAGGGCGTTGTGACGCTCTGGATGACATGCTCATCCTCCTAGCGCTCCGAGCTCGAATGATGCTTCCAACGGTGCCGAAAGAGCCTCGACTGCAAAGAGAGAATCGTAAGTCAAGTGTTTGAGACGACAGGAGGATGGCACGTGACGTACAGTGCGTCCATGCCAGGGTCTTCCAAGCTCGTGATACCGCCCTTCTCCGAAGTCTGGACGTTTTGTTGCGCAGCTTTGAGTAGGATGGTCGACTTGCGATCAAGCTTGCCGAGTTGCTCGGGATCGACTTTGCTCATCTGCAGGATGATGATGCCGGCACAGATGACCAGGAAGCCTGAAAGGATGAAGGCGTCAGAACAAGTCCCAGCTGTACTGCGGCCATGGCCCATTCTTACCCATCACGACGGTGAGAATAGCCATCACGCTCGCTTTGAGACCTTGATAAAGGACGACGGAGGTGATTAGGGTGCAGGCGGTGAAAATCACGTAGTAGGTCGGAGTGACTGGAAACCAGAATCGTTAGTCCCATTAAAATGCTCGGCGAATCTCACTCCGGCGTACCCATTGCTAGAAGAAAAAGAGTAAATTCAATATGGGTTCGTAAATCAGGAGATAAAGAGGAAAGCATACCGGTATTAAACAGGGCAAGTGCGACGTTGAGATAATAGATTTCGGTAACTGAACAGCGAAACCGGTGGTTAGCAATCGTGCGCTTTGGACTCCTTGAAATTCGCCATACTGAGGGTAACAGTCACAAAGACCAGTAAGAAATAGGTGAACCATTGCTTAAACTACGCTCTTTCGTCAGCGAGATGCGCTCAACCTCCACGAACAAGGACGCTTACTTGGTTGTTGCCCTTGACACTCGTCACGATGGCAGCCCCGATACCTTGGATACAGCTGACGCTCAAACCACCAATCATGGAACACACAGCAATGTACCATATCATGCTCTTTTTGCCATACCTGTTGAATAAAAGGTCCGAAGGGTAAGCGGCAATGTTATGAGGCGAGAACGGGGATTCCACGTACTTTGGAGCGAAGAAGAAAATGATGACCAATGAAGCGATGATGAGCACGGATCCAAAGACGAGGAAACCCGGTGCGAAGAACAGCTTTTGGAACTCGCTGATGGTTTCGACGGCTTGTTCTTGCGGGCCGTTGAGAGCGATGATGATCGAACCGACGATACCTAAGGTATCCCACAAACACCCATTAGAGACAGTCGAGCTCCCGTACCACTCGTTGTATGCTTACACAGGAAGCACCCGATCCAGCCGAAGAACGTGAGCGTCTCCTTGAGGAAGATGGAGGATAGGATAGCACATATGACGACAGAGAGCGCCCCTAACGGAGTCTAAGAATATTGCACGTCATCGAGGATGACAGCAAGTCAGTGGGAGCCGAGAAGATCTTATAGCGGTATCCCGGAGGCCGAAGGAACTTACCACTACGATAGCATCTACGAATGCGTAAGCGGCGAAGTTGCAAAGTTCACCGAGGATCATCATGGTCATGCCGGTCCACCACAGCCACTATTGGAAGATCGGAGAGATGTCAGACGTTTTCAAATGCTTCTTGGTTTGCGGCTGGGCGCGTATCTGAGAGGGCCGGGGTTTCTAATACTCACCGACTTGAGATACGCTACTCCTTCGCCGGCGGGTCCCCCGGCCTGACTTTGCAGGAGACCTTTCTTCTTGAAGACGAAACTGGAACCGATCAATACGCCGGAAGATATCGCCAATATAACGCCTAGAATAACAGATATGACGTGAGTGCACACGCAAAGGGGTGGGAGAGCGCACGCAACGCACCGACGATTTTGAGGGAGCCGCTCTTGGTGGACGATGCTGCGGATGTCGTTGCCGCCGCAACTGAAGACGTAGCCGAAGCTACTAACGATGTTGTGCTTGACTCTGACATTTCGTTGGGAACGTCAGCTACGGATGTGGGCTGACGCCGAGTGTTTTGTGTGTCGAGGGAGTTGAGTTGGAGGAAGACCCTTTGTCGTTGCACCGTCGTTGGGTTCAGAGTTGAATGAAATGTCGTACGAGGGTCGTTCCGGAGAAGATGTATTTATACAAGATAGCGAGTAGAGTGTAGACCAGCGACTGTTCTACAGGCCGTGGGTGGGAGATGGTGGTGGGAGAGAGGAGGTGATGGATGGAATGATGTCTGCTTGGGGGAATCCTAATTCCAACTGAGGGCGGTGTCAGGGACCCCTCCGATAGCTGTGTCCTTAGTCTGTATTCCTGGACCCCACCTTCTGCAACGGCTTAGACGATGTCAACAGCGTTTCTATGGCTGGAATGAGCTGATGGGAGAGTGAGAACGAGAGACGTCGTGCGGAGACGATGGAGTGGAGACAAAAGGTCCGACAAGGGGCAGCACATCGCACAACGCAGCTTTCGCGCTCTCTAACACGCAGATCACGACAGGCTACTATCTATTGCACGCAGACCGCTCCACGAAAACGCTAGCCTCAACCCGGACGCGTCTCTCGACGTTCGTTGCCATCGTTGACTCGAAACTGTCGTTGACGGAGGTAGCATCGGAAAATGTAGAGCATGCTCAGGGACAGCACCCAGGCACGGACTGAACCGATGTTTTCCCAGCGAAGCGCCCATCCGCAACCCGTTTTTAGGTGTAAGCGTGGCAGCACCGGGGCGATGTAGGAGTCCAGTGTATATCGATTGTTAGCTATAAGTACGTACAGGCGTAATTACTAGCTGTGGTTATCACTACAATAAAGACCCCTGAAGCGTCCACAGTTCCGCCTAGCTAGCGGCTTACTAGGGACACACCTGAGCAGATTGGCGTTATTCCCGCCTGCAGGTAATCAAGGAGATTGTTTCTATTTCATTGCCTGCTCAAGGTTATAATTCGTAACGGCCTTAAAGGATACGGCAGCGAATCAGGCTTTACGGCACCTGACTTGAAGAGTACTGTCGTTTGCTTGCATATGATCAGTCCCAAAGTGCTTAATCACCCAAAGAGAGTGTACAGTACATAGGCACTGGATTGAGTATACGAAAACGGTCCGACCACTCGTCAACCCGCCAAGACCATGCAATTTACCACTTCCCTTTTAGTTGGATAGAGTCTCTCTTCGCCGTGCCTTTCATTACTTTATCGAATACACAGATACACCACGTCGACGTCCCTGTCGGAGGTACCCTCTAGCGCGTTCATGACGATGACCGCCCGCGTAACCAGCGGAGAAATGATCAATGTAAACGATCATCTGCTCTTCGCACTAGGTTAGCATGCGCACGGATGGCTTTGATTCTAATCCACGACCTTGATTACACGTAAGGGAAGCCATCAACGAAAATCGTGTCTCCATCTCATTCAAGCCAAGCCTGGGTGTCCACTTCCTCCAAAGCGGAGCTCTGCTGTGACTCCGACACCACCACCGGGGCTGCCGACGTCGACGTCAACAAGGGATCCACAGGCGGGCTCGCCGGACGCGAGTCGTGCTCCCCACCCTTCTCCAGCGTCTGCGACTCTGCGGACCACACATTTCCGGGCACGGACGACGGATACGACGGCACAGGCTGATAAATCCCTGGCGCCGGAATCCCCTCCGGCAACAACGCAGGCTGGGGGAACCCCTCGGGCGGCATCCCGGTCCACATCATCATCGCGATCGAGTTCGGGGAAGGCGGGAGAGGGATCCCAGGCGAAGGAAGACCCACGTGAGCTTGAGCTTGAGCCGACCGCCGCGCGATGAGCTGAGCGAGGTCCTCGTTCATGCCCGGTAAGTGAGGCGGGAGGGGGAAAGCCAGGTGTTCGCCCCCAAAGGGACCGAACGGGAACGGGGCAGCGCCAGGTGGTGGTAGATGAGGGAAGTGTTGCGGGCCTGGGACGTCGAGGTGTTGCATCCGATGCGGGTCGAACGCGACGACGTCGGGGTGGTGGTGCAGCATGGGTGGCATGCGGGGTGGACCGAAGGCGAACGGGTGAGGCGGAACGGGGAAGTGCATGGCGTGCGAAGGGGGTATCGAGGATTGAGGAGGGACCTGTCCGCTGCGGAGCAGCGTCGCGGACGGTTGTCGTGAGCCGGGGAGGCTGTCGGATCGTGGCATGTCGTGCATCGACTGCATGCCGAGTGCCAGTCGGCGGGATTGACGGCGAGGTTCCGTGTCGGCCATGTTCTCGCTGGTGGCCCTCTGGCGCTTTCCGAGCGCAATGTCACGGCCGAGGTGTTCGTCAACTGGGGAGGGGGCATGAGGGATAGTGGAAACAACCGTCAAAGGGAGCCTGGGCTTGTAATCTGCGTTCAAAGCCAGTTAAAAGACATATCGGTGAGGATACGAGGACGACAAACACCTACCTGGATTGTTTCGTCGCATCTCCTGCTCCTTGGCCATCGCGTAGATCTCTCGGAGGATGGCGAACTTGTCTGGCTGGATGTGGGCCATCGCCTCGGCCGTGCTGAGCTCAAGGCGGGTGACAGGAACTCGTCCAGAGTTGAGAATAGCGAGGAGGAGAGCGTTGCGTTCTAAAGAAAAGAGTTAGTCGCTAGATGCAACCCGGACTCGGATCGACTAACCAGGCTTGATGAGATGATCAGGCTCCTTGTGACGAACGCCGACCGGCCACCACTCAGGTCGACTCTCCTCGGCACGTTGATAAGGGTACTTGTTCTGCTTCTTTGGCTCGATAACCTACGCAAAAGTGGCATGAGCTAGACTTCTCAAAGCAAGGCTCTGCGGAAAAGCTACCTTGATCCAGCACTTCGCGACGAGCTTGCACGTGTTCTGCTGCAGCAAGTGGAACTTGTTGCAGAACCACTCATCCAAAGCAGAGGTGACGCCGTTCGGATTCGGGTTCGAAGACGGGACGGAAACGAGCGTGTCGGTGGTCGAAGGCGTGAGGGCTCCACCGGTGAGGGTGACGGGGGTAAGGCCACCACCGTCCTCAACGGTCTGATTGAACAGCTGGTTGGCGAGTTCCACGTCGACGGGGGTGAGACTCGGGGGAGACTGCCGAATCTTGGTGGGTGATGGCGAGGGCGAGAGGTCACCATGAACCGAATCGTTCTCATAGGGAGGCGTCATATCTCCCCCTCCGAGGGCCAAAAAGTCGCTCGAGACCTGGTACACGTTCCCATCCTCGTCCTCGGGCAACTCGACTTCCACCAGCTGCTGCTGCCCCGCCACCCGAGGGTTGCTCGCCCTCCGCTCTTTGTCGTCGAGCAAGATCGCGCGCGCTTCGGACTTGATACCTTCGTTTAGCCAGCGCGGCAAAGAAGGTTTGAAGAGCTCGCTCGCATAGACTTCGACCTCGCCTTTCGCACTGACGAGCATCAACGCGAATTGCGAGCCATTGATATGCGACGCGCTTCCGAGCTGCTTCAGCGTCCGGTCGCGCTTGGATTTAAAGTGGCGCTGCTGTCGGGCGGGCGAGGAGTAAGGTTCGGTTCGAAGAGGGATACGAGGCATTATCGGTGAGTCTCAAGGATGAAGTATAGGTAAGAGATGTCTCGTGTGTTGGTCGTCTAGACTGAAATTGGACGGTTGCGACGTATGTCTTGTCGTAGTTTCGTGTAGTGTAAGAAAGGAGTGTGTGCTTTGGATAAGGAGGGTGAGGTGAGCAGGAAGGCCGGGCGGAGCGGTCCCAATGAACGAGCGGGGTCCTAAGGATTAGGGTAGATTATCTCGCGACGACGAAAACGACGCGAGCTCGAGGATAGAGGTATGACTGGGAAGAGACAGAGAGAAGGAGGGGAGTGAGGACGACAGATGAGCAAAGTCCTCTAAATGACGTACGCATTAAGAATGGGTTTCCCCTTCAGCGACGCACCCAATTGGGTTCCTCCGCCTGCGTAAGTAGCCGTATCAGCGAGTACCTGGTTCCCATCTACCGAGGGACTGTCATGTATGCAAAGGTTTACGGGAATGACGAGCGCAGCGGTTCCTGTACTCTGAGCGACGTCCCAGAGGAATGGTCGCCTACATCCAGGCGATCGCAGAGGAAACTCGATACGATTGACCCTTTGGATGGACCGAGACGGTCGTTCACCTTCCTAATCGGTGTAAATGACGAAGGTGACTTTTCCGGCGGGTCTGCCGAGCGTTCGGCTTGATGAGAGACTCGTTGATCGCTCTCACCTCCCTCGCCCCTGACTCCCCCGCCGCCGGGCCGGGAGATGATCGACAGGGAAGCTGTGAGAAGCTCAGGCTTCCATCACAGTGACCCATAAGCCGTAAGGGGTTTCCTGACAGCGAAGAGAAGCTTGAGGCCGATCTAAGCTTTCGGTGTCGAACAAAGCGTGGCCCCTTGACCAGTTAGCCTTTCCCTCCTCCATCAGTTCGGGACCGCGGTAACGATCCTGCAGCCAATCGCACTCCAGCACTCATTTCTAAAACCGAGACGCGCGTGACAGAATCATCCAAGGCGTAGGTTCCTGTTCAATACATCCGTGGTCATATTCAAAATGCACACCAGTATACATTGCAGCTTTACATACTATAAGAAGTCTCTACATCGTAGAATCCCAGAGAGGTGAGCTTAAAAGGATGTCGAGGAGAGTCCACATCCCAGAGACATCCCACTGGAGAAGGGATACAGGGATCATGGTGGCTTGACACCCCTCCCAGGCAACGCCATCATCGGTGACGGTGCAGGCTGTTGATTCCTGATCCGCAGCCTCGTGGACGATGACGTCGTGTCGCTCATCCCTTGAAACTGCGTCGTCAGGGAGGCCGGTCGAATCGTGCTCGCCACCGATCCAACCGTAGGGAAACCCCGCATGATTTCGTCGTTCGCTCCTCCGGTCCAGTCGATATCGACGAGCCTGCCCTT
>WSUD01000479.1:0-14993 GCA_019633495.1 Tulasnella sp. 427 | reverse complement strand
CGGTCATCTCCGGAGGGAGCCAGCTCTGTGGAAAAGTGCGAGGTGCGAGATTCTATATATAAAAATCCACCCAACCCGAATCTCTACGCATTTCTCGGCACCCCCACCAATGCGTATAGAATACCGCGCAACCGTCCCAAAAACATTGTATTCTATGCTAAAACACACTAATCTAAGGTACTTTATGCTCAAATGTTTTTGGAACAGATGGTCCCTCATACGGACAAGCGATGAAAGGAGAATCTAGAGATCTCAAATGCGCTCCTCCACAAGTCACTCGTCGAGTTGCATTGGATTTGAACAGTAAAATTTGAGAGCCTACCGTGACCCCCCCCCCCCAGTCTGAGCCTCTCTTGGACAGCGTACCCTCTTCACAGACCATCAGAACTCATCCCTAGGATGGCGTTATGCTTTCGCCACGTTTTGCATGATAATTACGCACGAGTAGGATAGAGAGATGACAAATTACTCATGTGTGCTTTATTGTGACGTCAAGTTCGAGCGACTAATGCTGCGATAATAGGGATACATTTAGGTTGAAAGAGCTGTCGCGGATGTCTCGCTATAATAGTAGTCCCATATTATGTTTCATTGAGGAGTATTTGCCGAATGAATCTAAGTGACTCATCGATCTAGGGTACAGCACGCTGAGCGATTTTCACGCGACTATGAGCTACGTCTTTTAATCACACTTCCGAATGAAAAGGCTCTGTAAGATAACCGAGGTCCGAGATGAGCGTTATTTCTACCTGATGAGAGATAGTTATGTATTTTGCTCACGATTTTCTGTTCCTTTTTGAATTTCGCACTGTAGGCCGTTGGATCGCAGGAAAGAAAGATCATGGAGCCACTCGTGAATGCAGTCAAAGCGATGTCTGAAGAAGAATAACTGCCTTAGACAGCGGAGTTATACAGAAGCTGTTCGGGAAGACTCACCCTGGTCATCATGGTTCCAGAGGAAAACAACTTCCCCCAAAGAAGACACCTTACCTACGGCTAGCTTAAGGAGTCCAGGACCGTAAATCTGATATGGGGTGTCCAAGTCTTTGTTTATGGTAGTTAGAAATGAATATCTACAGTGAGCTGAGTCACCCAAATGAAGCCTTTCAGTTACCGAGAAGACCTACTCTGATGAGCCCTGACCGACAAAGGGGTTGGCTCCAGGCCATCGGATCGCTAATAGCCTGTTTGATTGGCCATCCTGCGCTTTGATTTGGTTAGATGCTCGCCCGCGGAAAAGGGAAGCGAACCCACAACACAACATCCAAACAGCGTGGTGCTAGTGGCTTTGCGATCGATGCGAAGGCGAAGGGCTGAGCCCATGTTGTTCGCCAATCCGCACCGACCATTCGGGGCATCCCATGTCACATACAAAGGGGCGCTCGATCCGGATACGAATGTCTGGATGATCCAATCGTCTGAGTTACGGGCTGCTGCCGCAACGGGCATAATTTTGCGCCTGCTAATGGGGTCAACTTGGTGTTAATTTGAGCCTCTACTAACGCAAGGGCGGACGACGGGAAGTTTTCAGCCCATACTCTATCAAGCTATCGGGAGCGGACCAGTGATCGACAAGGGCGACTTGAAGCTTTGACCAATCGGCTTGTACGTCGGATTCCAAATGCGAGTACCATGCAAGGGCATCGAGTTCGAAATGTATCGATGCCAAGTCGGCCATCCAAGTGGGGTCTCCAAGCTTCCCCTCCTTCCACGCTGCGGCACGAATGCTTTGAATAAAGTCGCTGCACTCTTCCCAGCTATTCCCTCTGAATGACTTAACTATTGAATAAAGAGTAACTCTAACTTGATGCGTTCCTCGAGATTGGGTTAGTTTGCTTCTGATAGTTAGACGGGCTGAACGATGTCCTGAGCTAGGTTGGTGGTTATGAGGTCAGTCTGGGCTGAGAATCGATGGCAGCAGCAAGTGATGAGAGTGATTGTGATTGACCTTGCGGGTTTGGGTGAGGCGTGATTGGGCAATCGCGTGGGAGCCGCGCTCGAACGCCTCCGGTCCTTCGAATTCGTGATCATCACAAACTTGTTGAATACGTTTTGTCATCTCATCAAAGTTAGCAGAGATGAGGTGGCTTCATATATAAGATGTTCTTCTAATAAAATGCTCCATTGCTGAAAGCCAACAGTCGATGTACAAACATTCCAACAGTCGTAACCGGACGATGGAGTAAAGCAACAGTCGTTTTACGTGACGATCCGAGCCTGACTCCTAGCGCTTTGGTGTTTTTTAGATGAAGTGGTAGCGTAGTACTCGAGAGCTTCCGGCCCTCGAAATGGAACCGTAAGCAACATATTTTGCCAGACAATCAAAGGCTTAGTTGGTGGGTTCCGTGAGATATTGCCGTGTTCCGGAATATGGTATAGATTTCAGCGTAATCATGCTGATGTGCATACTAGTTGTCCTTGCTCTAGACGCGCCATCAGTTAGGCTTTCGAACAAACAAGCTCTAAAAATCCGAGTTAAAGTGCTTAGAACCTATTTAATGAAGATCACGATGTTACTTACAATCTTCTCCTCATTTGGATATTTCGCCTGGTATGTTTCCGGGTCGCTGACGGGAAAGATACCAGTACGGTTTGTAAACAGCGCCATTTCGGTTTCTGGATCGGATGAAGCTGCAGGTCAGGAATGATGACTTTAAAAAGCTAAACAAATGTCACCTGTGTTGCCATTTTTCCAGACGAAGATAACCTCGTCTGTAGAAGACACTTTGCCTGAGGCCAGCTGGAAAGGACCATCGTTGTGGTATGAAGACTTGAGCTCCGAGCCAACCGCTGTCAGAACTGAGTAGCTAAGGCAGCCCTCAAGCGGTTAGTTGAAGCCATTCAATGGAGTTACCGGAGTCGGGCGTACTTGTACGAGCCCTTGCCAATAAGCGGATCTGTTTGAGCCCAGTGAACTGCAAGCCACTTCTTCGGTTGTACATCCTGCGTAGAGCCAAACAAGACTGAGAAGTGTTATTATATAGCGATAGAATGTCACTCACGAAGCACTCGAACAGTGGTAAACTAGATTGAGCGTCAAACCGAAAACGAAGCGCCGATCGTACTTCGCTGGTCAGCTTGCAATAGCCTTCAGAGGAGTCCATTGTCACGTAAAACGGCGAAGCTGTTCCGACGAAGACAACTTGGAGAATCCTTTCCATCGTATCTTTTTGCTCCACAGCAGGGGCTGCTGCAGCAACGGGGATTACTTGACTCCTAGCAGTGGTATCGACTTACGTCAGCCTCATCGCATAACCGTTCAGATGTTTAACATACCCCGCCAGCTCTTCTGGAGGCGACCAGTGTTCCACAAGCGCGACTTGAAGTTTAGACCAGTCTTCTTGAATATCCGGTGAAAGGCGAGAGAACCATGAAAGGGCCTTGAGCGAGAAATGGATTGACGCCAAGTCGGCCATCCACGCAGGATCCCGAACCTTCCCTTCTTTCCACGCAGCAGCACGTATGTTTCGTATAAAGCTGCTACATTCCTCCCAGCTATCACCGTTGAAGGGCTCAACTATTCAACTATTAGCTTAACTCATTTCCTATTCTGCGGTCCGAGGCGACTCACTATCAGGTAAAGTTGCCATAGGGTTTGGCGTCGTAATTGGAATGACTAGAAGAGAAAAAAAAAGTTTCAGCTTCAGGATGATGGTTACTGCTTCTGTCAGCAGTGAATTGACATTGCAAGCCTTTGGCGTGGATACCTTTCGAGTGGTTGCGGCTTCATCGAAAGTCCGGGATGGCGTGGGAGAGAGCAGAAGGACAATTCCCAACTACGTGATTGTGAGCTCCGATCTGTACCTTCCTTGCATGATTCTCCTAGTTGTTCTTCTAGTAAGATTACTTCCAAGTTAGACTTGCTCTCTCCTTAAGCTAACGCTGCACTGTTAACAGGACTGGAGCAGCTTGGTAGGTTATTTCTGTCTTTGAAAGGGGCATTGGTTCCGATACCCTCACGTTCTGCAATATCAAGCACACTTTAATCCAGGTTGAATGATCGATGAGTAAAGCGATAGGCTCAGCACTGTGCTTGGATTTGTATATTTACTATGTACTGGAAGTTTATGTTTCGGTGTTCAATGAAGTCCCTCAAGTATCATAGTCAATCCTAAACGTCTAGGTTTGAACCGTTTTAGCGTCATATACCCAGCTATTATGGGTAGAAACGACTCTTACCCCCATTACCTCGTCGGGATTGCGTGTCCTGTAAGCATCTTTGTCGACTACGGCAAAGACATTCACATAGTTCAAGGAAAAGCAGTGCATAGGAACCACTACAATCCGGAATATATATGAGAGTGAGACACGTTCACGTCCTAACTTAGTGAATGCTATTCATACCCTCGGAGTTGTATGTCCACACAGGACGCACGATACCGCCTTCCTTCAACTCCCGGGCGGCAATTCTGAGGGACCGTAGACTGTCTTTCTCACCAGTTGTTCCGGAAGTCAAAGTCGCGGGATTCACCAGTGTAATCCGAGCCCAGCTTTCAGATTCAAGGTCAGCTATCTGAAGGCACGTGATATTGGAATCAGCTACCTCGTTGAGCCAGTCGTGACGCGGAAAGGTTCTTCGACAAACTGCAAGCCTAACCACTTGTAACTGGGGTCAGAGCCTTCTTGCTACGCGTCCAAGTCACCAACTTGAAGCTTAGTAAAGTACCAAGGTCGAAGCCGAGATGGGTTGCTTACACAACACTCTAGAACCCCATTACGGGAGCCTGGGGGTCTAATGCTAACCCTGAAGCGTAATGCCTGAGCTTTCAGAGCCGTCAGAGTGCACTGCCTTGACGCGTCCTCGGATCCGACATAAAGAGGATTTCTGCCTAGATCTCTGGTCACGAATCGTAGCACCCATTTGGCCGCGACGGGTCCAGGCTCAAGGGTCGTAGGTACCCGAGATCTAAAGGCAAAACATAGGACATTAGGCCTCATTACGTCTTGGGCGGGCAAAAGTCATACTGGCGGTCATCGTCTTCGTGAGGCGGCCAGCGATTGAGTAGCGCTTGAACAAGTTTATTCCAATCTTCCTGGACGTCCTTCGGCAGTTGTGAGTGCCACTTCAAAGCACCTCCGACAAAGTGCAAGGAGGCAAAATCGGCCATCCAGCCGGCGTTGCGCAATCGATCGGTCTTGAACCCGACTTTCCGAATTGCTGGGATAAAAGCCTCGCACTCGGCGAAATCATTTCCTCGAAACTTAGGTACTGTCGCCGGCAATCACATTGATAGTGTAAGCGAGTGATAAAAAACAAAAAGGATATAAATACCTTGCTTGTGACCTTCTTCGGGCGCATCAGCCATACTTGCGGTGAGCGTCAATAGTCAACTAGGAGGAGAGCAGGATTGGACACGAGAAGGTGTATGAGGTTTTCCGGATACAGGAAAGTCGCATATAGAGCAGAGAGGAGGTCTCAGGTCTTGATGCTCTTGTTGGAATAGGGTTTGTAGGCAGATGTTGCGGTGAGGTCCAGAACAATGAGCATTTGAGCGGAGCGGAGTTCGAATCCGTAAGGCCTCCACCACAGTTAGAGATCGGCTTAGATGTCTGACTTTAGCTCTGATATAGCAAGGACCTTCCTTGCGCCAATAGGAGGAGCAGCTCCAACAGGAAACTCACAAGGATGTTTCTTCGTACCGCCGTCTCATCGGATGAGCTTACAAATAATATCACGGGCAATGACTGCCGAACACCAAGATCGACTTCAAGAGCATATTCGAAATATGAAAGAAGTGCTATCAAATTAGTATCGTACATAAATCAATCTTGAACGCGTTGTGTTCCATAGAAGTGTCAGTCTTTCAGAGTGCCAGTCTGAGAGTCCATCAAGCCCTCGCAAAGCATTGATATCGCACTTCGGGTGAACTGTTCTCTCAAATGACGAGTAGATCGAGACCGATTGACAACCAAATTGTGGTTCAAGGAGAAAGGTTCAGCGAAGAGACAAGCGGACGACGGACCGAATCGGGCCGATCGGACTTTAGTCCGCTCTTCGGTGTCAGTACCTCCGTCATCCTGTTTCGCTTGGAGATTCATCCACATTAAGCACCAAGCCTTCTGCAAGATCCGCGGGTAGATTATATTCCCTCGTAAGCGACCCTCTTTTATCGAGTAAGTAACCTTTATAGCCTCTTCCTTGTCTTGCACCCACACCCTTTCCTACTGACTGACCATCCTCATAGCATACAGACACACCGAAGCGAGGTTTACAGTCCCAATGACGACGCCACAGCTCCAAGCAATCGTCTCGCCCTCGGTCTTAGCCTCGAACTTTGGCCAGCTCACCGCCGAGTGTAAGAGGATGATCAAGAACGGTGCTGACTGGTTGCACATGGGTGAGCCGTTACGAGTTGTGGAGCCCGATTGACTTGATCACTGAACTTGGTTTGTGGACTGAAGATGTTATGGACGGGTACGGGTTACGAATACTTCACGTGCTAAGAGGAGGAAACTGATTGGAAAACCTCGAACGTTTCTTACTTGATATCGGCGTCTGCGGGATTCAAAGTCATTTCGTGCCCAACATCACGATGGGTGCGCCTTCCTACGTTTGTCTCCTCGCTTGCAGTATGCTCAATCTTCTCTTCACACTACCTCCCTCCCCTCAGGCGCACCGGTCCTCAGATGCGTCAAGAAAGACATTCCGGACATATTCATGGATGTACACATGATGGTGTCCGATCCTCTCCGAGTGCGCCTTCTCCTGCCACCACCCGTTTCACAAGCTACAAACTAATAAAAGATACTACTTCTCAAATCTATTCCAGTGGGTAGACGCCATCGCAGACGCTGGAGGCTCGCTCTACTGTTTCCACTACGAAGCTACCGGTAACTCCCCCCTCTACCTCATCACTTTCTCGCTCATCTCTAATGACGACCTCTTACTCTTTTAAACTCTCTACAACACCAGATAACCACCTCGAAGTGATCTCCAAGATCAAGTCACGAGGGATGAAAGCAGGCGTAGCGATCTCCCCACCAACTCCTTCGACCGTCATCTCTGAAGAGATCGCCGAGGCGGCGGACATGCTCCTTGTCATGACCGTCCAACCTGGTACGCGATGATCAGCCTCCTCTTGGGCTCCTGTATACGTACTAACGCTATCCGGATTCACCCTCCTGTTTCGTTCATCCGCCCCGGGCGTACGCTTTCTTTCGCCGTTACCGCAACGCATCGTTCCTCGTTTCGGACCCGCTCCTCGCTGCGCACACGTAGGCCTAGGCGGACAAAAGTTCCTCGCCCACTGCGTACCCAAAGTGGCCGAACTGCGCGCCCGGTTCCCGCACAAGGACATCGAGGTCGACGGCGGGGTTTCGCCCTCCACGATCGGGTGCTGCGCGGATGCCGGTACGTTTTTTCACCCCCAACCCCCCCTACTAGTCCCCATTCTCGTGCGCGTTCTTTCGCCATCGTGCTCCGTTTTCGCTAACTACGATGGTGACTTTTTTTCCCCCTTGGCAGGGAGCAACGTCATTGTCGCGGGTACAGCCGTCTTCAACGCGGAGGATCCCGAGGGGGTGATCGCGGGCTTCAAAGAGAACGTGAACGCCGCGCAGGCGAAGCTCGTTGCCAGTAGGACTTGAACTTCTGGTTCCAAGATATTGTGTCATGTATTAAATATTGAACGCCCGATTCGAGATATATTTTGTATTGCCCACCGCTCAAATCATGTCATCAGCGCGTCTCGAAGCCCAGAGAGAACGAAATCGAGCGAACAATCTCTATAATCTTGAATGAGCGGCATATCATACAATTACGTTCGTAGTATCATAGCTTTGCGGGATTGTTCATTTCGGGATTGGGTTGCTAGTTGAGTCAGGGGGGGAACTTTCCAGAAACGAAGACCGGAGAGTGCATCGCCCTGGCCCTCGATCGTCACTTGTACACTTGCCTTCGACCAACCTTTCTAACGACCCGCATCATATCTATAAAAGGGTGTCACCACCTACAACCACCCGCCACTTTGACATATCGTCCACCTACTACTGACCTTTTGCAATCATGTCTACAGAGCCAAGGTACGTCGGCGTCGAGGCAAGGATACGGGTCACTGGGTGCTGAAGCGCCAATTCGGCCCCCACAGACACCAATTCTACGAAACCGACGATAAAGTCAACCTCTCCATCATGTTGAAAGAATGCAATCCAGACGACGTGAAAGTGACCATAACGAACCAATCGGTGTGTACCCCCTACCCTCCCAGTCCACATTGCAACTTTAGACCGACGCCCGCCTCCCCCCCCCCACATCGTGATAGATGGACTTCCAATACGGGGATCACCGCCTGCACTTGGAGCCTTTGAAAGCGCAAGTCGATCCGGAGGAGAGCGGGTACCGCGTGGGGAAGGTGAAAGTCGAGATCTGGTTGAAGAAGCGGGCGGCTGCGCGGTGGGGTGGGTTGGTGAGCGATGGGACTGAAGGTTAGTAAAACGTTTCCGACTTCCCACTTCGCCTCTGTCCCACTAACGATCCCTTCGTATTCGTACGTAGCTCCCCTCCTCCCGCCAAGCACCTCCTCGGCTCCGTCCAAAGATGACGTGCCCGCGCACCGCAAGCACAAGAACTGGGAAGGTGCCGCGGACGCTGAGCTCTCCAAGGAGAAGGAGAAGACCCTTTCGGACGACCCGAACGCCGGTGGAGACGCCGCGTTGAACTCGTTCTTCCAGCAGATCTACTCTGGCGGGGACGAGGATCAGAAGAAGGCGATGATGAAGAGCTTCATGGAGAGCGGGGGGACGGCGTTGAGCACGAATTGGGACGAGGTGAAGAAGGGCAAAGTTGAGGTTGCTGGAGAGGATAATAAGAGGAAAGAGAAGGAATATTTGAGGAAGAAGAAGAAGGGCCTGGCATAAGTCAGTCGTGGTGGTGAAGAGGTCGTTAGTTGGAAATATTGGGTATTGCCGTATTGGGCGTAATTGCAACGTCCGTTTCTTGCAAAATTGATGATGGGATTTGTCTTCTTGAACACACATAACCTGACCTTTGCTAATGGTCATTCTTCTCGGCATCCAGCCGACCCTCGACATCTGTCTCTACGACAGTACGATTGGCATCCAATCTCCATTCAGCCTTCTCTCTACTTTGACTCTCACATGATGTTCCCAATTCGGCGGTCTTTCCACCACGCACAACTTGACCACACTGTTGTCCTCAGATCGAGAAATATCAAATATGCAGGCTCAGGATCCCGGACGCTCCTCTAGATGGTAAGGGGTATTGTTTTCCCTTTGGATAACTCGGCGAAGGGCGAAAGTTAATCCCCGACCCCACCTGCCTAAGATAGAAGGGACCTGCCCCGCTTCTGGCGATGGTCACGAAAAGTCACAGGTTCACTCAGCCTTAAGCTGTAAAACAGATGTAACATATGTCGCGAGCGCCAGATACTCGAGCGGGAATGTCCCTCGAAAGGAAAGTGGGTTTGGGTCGGCGAATGGAGGGGGTGCAAACCATCATGCCAACCACTGTAGTTTGCATCTATGTTCGGTAGCCCCGACATCGCTTCTCGATACGACCCCACTTCGAGGATGCCGTGGGGCTTCGAGGACCGAAGGAATCGAACACAGGATGTTGTGGCAAATGGGCCGTGGGCGGTGATTTATAATCAAAAAACTCCAATACGATCTTAGGCTCGTCGTCTGTGTGAAATATATTACCCCCAAGCCTTTGGCTTGTTGACCGTTGTTCGCTTGATAAATGTCATGTCGTGTGCAGACCGATTGATATTCTCCCCTTTCTCTCCGTTCACCCCCCCCCTCACGTTCTCGCCGTTTGTTCAGCACCAGTCTTCGTGTCCATTGCGGAGGCGATCCCAAGCTGTCAGCTTCTCGAAGTCAACCAGTTGCGCACCTACCACCTCCAAAAAAAAGCTGCTTCTTGTTTGCCGGGTTCGGTTGACAAGCGGTGGGGTTGTCCGCCTTGAGCTGGAGATCGAGACGTGGCTAGTATAGGAGACCTACGCCCATCGTAGCAAGAACCTTTCAATATGCACATGGAGCTCGCAGAACTTCAGCAGTTCGCAGCTTGCGCTGCTCAAGCTCGTTACATTGCAGGTTGGGACTTCGGACCCTGCAAGTCGTGATGTTCGTTAAATCCTATCCCTTTGTGGTGTCATCTCCAAGTCGCCGTATACTCTTGGGTTATGTATGACTGGCTTATTACATTCGGACAAGAGGTAAGGTTCCGGAAGCGGTCGGGCGCCGCGACATGGCGCTGATAATATTGTATGCTTCAACCTCTAATAGATTGATCTAGTTTGGGTAAGAGCGGGATTCCGTAGCCCAGTAGAGCTTTGATCCCTTACGACCTTAAACGCCGACCTCACCCCCACAATCGCTAGAAACGCTCCGGGGCATGGACGTCCAAGCTCCTGTACGGTTTCACCCGGTATCAAGGTCTTGCGATCATGACAGTAAGGACTATTGCCTGTAACGTCGCGCTGGCACCTCGCTCATTGTCACCTTTGGGTAGCTCAACATGATCGTAGCAATTAATAGTGGCTGGAGTACTGACTTCTGTCATTCGTATTTCTACGTTTTGGGTTTCGCGGGAGCTGCTCATACTTTTGCCGTACAAGGGGCTTTACTGTTGAGGATTTACGTGATGTGAGTACTCTTTCGCTTTTTTCTAGGCAGGCATTGTTTATCTCAATTTGTGACGTATTTAGGTATCATCGCTCTATGACGATACTTATCATTAGCTCTTTCTTCTTTGCCTGCGAGGTCGTGTCGCTCATGATCATCATGGGTGTCGACATTAGCCATTACAAAGGTGAGAATGACCGTTCCATTTCTACTTCATGTGATAGACCAACTCACCGATGGATTCTTCGTTTTCGCTCATCTCTAGCAATAGCACTAGGGAGAGATATTTCGGGGTGTTGGTCCATAAAAATAAACGCCACTCTAGGCTCCGCTATATTGTGGATATGTGGGTCTATCTCCAAAAGCGGTGCTGTGCAGAGACTAATCGACCACTCCTCCTTCCGGAAAACAGGTCTTTCGTTTGAAACATACCTTTGCGCACTGGTGCTTGGGCCTGCCGTATCTTACATGAGGTCGACAAAGCAGACGTCGGGAGCTAAGCTTCTGAGCATTTTGATTCGGGACTCGTTTCTATGGTACTTCAGTCTTGCTGGCTGTCTGTTGGTAAACGCCGTCGCGTGGACCACAAGTACTGTAAGTCCGAGTTTTCACTACCTCCCTATGACCTCACATCTTCTAACTAATTCTTTGCAGCCAACACTCGTCGTAATTGGTCTCCCGTAAGCAATCATGTCCATACACGCTGCGCATGAGCAACGATTCAACATCATTCCGTCTTTGCAGGGTCCTCAACTCCGCCTCAACGATTGGCGGGTCCCGCCTCCTCCTCAACCTCCGCGCCGCTTACTTCGTCAAAGACCCCAAGTCTGGATCCGACGGCTTCCGATTCGAAAAGACGACCGACTTCCTGGACACGGAGGGCACCGTCGGAAAATTTTGGTCCCCAGCGATGAGTGGGAGGGACAACGACGATGACGGAGTGTCGATAAGCATGGGTGTTTGGTCGAACGAGGACGTGCAGAGGGATGGGCCACCGACGCCGCCTCAGCCGGTCATAATGTTGAAGCCGGCGCTGTTGGGAAGAAGACGCGGGTTGGTGTCGTCGAACGGGATATGTATCGAGGCTGGGGGAGCTCCTGCTCAATTGGAAGAATCAGCTGTTTCGGGCTCCGGTCGTTCACCAACACATGGAGAGGTCGAGATTGATCAGCAGCAACCAGCAGACGAAGTTCCAGATTCGCAGGAAATCGATCTCCAGTTCCGCAAGAAGATCTTATCAGCCGTACTAAAGACCCGGATCTGGAGCTAGGCGAACCAAAACCTCCCGGTGGTATGACTGAGTGCCTGCACGTTTTCCCTTCCCCCCAAAGCTACTTTTTCTCGTTTCGCTTATCGTTATTCTTTCGTTCTGTAAAACGTTTTTTCGTAGATTTTTTTTTCCTCTCTGTATAGGAACTCACAATAACGCACTTCGTCCAAGTCCCCCATAATTAGCGCTATGTAGATATGTTCATCCTGGCTCAAGGTTTCGCTTTCCGCGGCCATGACTGGTAGAACTTCGGTCGAAAGACTTATTATTCGATCGGCAGAAAGAAAGAAGCCGGGGGATCGGAAAATGAAGCTGGGATTGGCCTCGGGGCTTCTGGCGTCGACTGTCTTCGACCCTTTAGAAGGTCACGTTTCGACCTCCTCCGAAGACCGGTTTACCGTATGCCCTCCCCCCCTGCTAATCGCTACAAAAAGTAGATAGATCTAGAGTGTAAGCTTAGGTGGAGCCAGAAAAAAAGACGGAGACAACTGGTTATGTATTTTTCTTGAAGGACCCGCCCTCGGGTCGACCTCTGAGGGTCTCGATTGAGCATGTGATGTGAATGGATTCCGCCGCTAGTGGGCCATTTGCATCGAACGATATCGCGAGTCGTCGAAAGGCAATTCATAGCATTGATAGTCGTTATAAATAAGGTCCTAAACTAGATCAGCAACAGCTTTCGTTCAACTGTAGGGAGAGGGAGAAAGCAATGGAGGCGCGCGAACGGAGGTTGACCGTTGTTGCTTGGACTGCAGTGCCTCACAACGGGAACTCACTGGAAAATGGTCAATTCGACCCCCAGAAGCCGACAGTAGCAATGATAGACAATACAGATGTGTGCTAAAGGATTTCAACATGCCTGACATAGTAGAAGATGAGTAAGATGTGGATCGTGATCGTCGTGCACCGTCTCGCGTGATCTGGCGAGACCCCTTCACAGGCATGACGACGCCGACACCTCAGAATCTCAACGAATCCTCTGAAAACTTGGTAGCAATCTGAAGAAAAGGTTTTGGTACTTAGCACAGAAAAAAGCGCAGAGATTGGTTGGAGATTGAGCGAGAGGTGAGGGGAATGGCCCACTCGAGCTTATGGGAGTCTTATGGCCCACTAAGGGGTCGAAGACAGAATTCTGCCCGATAGCGGATAGATGTATACAAGTGCGGCAGAGTACGGCTAGTCGCTAATGCGCACCCGCTCGCCGCCGAAATAACTCTTGGATCTGTTCTGAGAGATGCATATCATTACCTTCTTATCAATTGTGAAGATCTGGTCATTCGCTTTCCTTTGGTTTCCTCTGTTTTGCGAGTGAACGCCCCCCCCGCTCCGCATGTGCAGCCCCAAAACTCGGGTGGTCGAGAACGATCGGGGCCGGGTAATCCGTACAAATCGCGTTAGGCTGGCGCAGGTCACGGGACGGATGTGGCTTCACTTTGGAATTGAGTTGGGTTTATTTGCTTCTCGTCAGGCTCGTGGCTGATCCAACCATTCCTCCACCACCTCCTTCATTTCCGTCTTTTCAGCTCTTCGGTGCTCGCAACTCTCCTTCCGCAAGAGTCTTCCGCTTGTCGGCAACTATCAAGCCGCTTGTTGAATACGGAACAGTACCTTCACATGCAGATTTACCGAGCGGTTTGCAAGAGACTGTCATATTGAACTAAAAGGCAATCAACTATGGATTTCCCGCTTTACTCGGAGTTTGTCATCAGTACTGGACAGGTACGATTCTTATACGGTGAGAGCTCTTTGGCCAATATGCCTGTCTATGCCTGACCTTCATGCGCTTACTGCTCTCCGTACACTATTTGTGCTGCTTAGTTGCTGGATTCTCTTGGGCATTGTATGACTGGGTCATTACTCTCGGGCAGGAGGTCAGTCAGATTGTCTTATACGTGTCCAATGTAGTGCAATAACACAGACGAATGCCGCTAAAGATTGACCTAATATGGGTACTTCCAATTCGAGGTATCTTCTCAGACTAATAACTAACGGTCAGCACTTGCAATAGAAGCGCCCGGGGGCACGGGCTTCAAAATTACATTACGCTTTTGCGCGTTATGTAGGTCTCGCAACCATCGCGGTATGAGCATCTTTCTCGAAGCTTTTCACATCAATCGACGATAAACCTAAGTGAAGTCTCTTGTGTCCTCAGATGAACATGTCGATAGCAGCAAATCGTGGCTGGAGTCAAGACTTTTGTCGCTCCTACTTTTATGCCTACAGTCTTATCGGTTCAGTAAACGGGTTTGCGGTCCAGCTTGCCCTACTCCTTCGTGTTTACGTCATGCAAGTTTTCCCGTTCTCGGGCTCCCGACGAAATCTAACCTAAACACTCCGCAATCACGTAGGCACAATCGGTCTCAATGGATCCTCGTTATCAGCTTGTTTCTTTTCGCATGCGAAATAGTCGCAATGCTCGGCGTGACCGTGATGACCATTAGCACCAAGGGGTATACAAGTTGGCAATCCGAATCCAAAATGTATGGATTGAAATCAGATGCACTGATGCCTTTTTTTTTTTTCGTTTGTAGCTATTCCTGGCACTTGGGGATGCTGGGGCATCAGTTCAAATCGTATCATGGAGAATGCGGCGTTATGGACTCGTGAGTCGATTCCTTCGACTTTCGTCTACTTGCCCCAAAAGCATCTACATACATTATCATGTTCTGTCTGGGCTGCTATATGGTACTGACGCTTTTCCCTCTTCCGCTAGCACTGGCCTTTGAAACCTATCTCTGCGCTTTGGTTTTACCGCCTGCTTTCTCTTACTGGAAATCGTCTGAGCAATCATACGGCGACAGGTTGATGAACATTCTGATCCGCGACTCATTTCTCTGGTATATTGCGCTAGCTTCTTGTCTCCTAGCAAATGCAGTAGCATGGTCTACTGGTACGGTAAGCGTGATTCTATCGCGAACCCCCCCTCCAGTCGCTAACGAAGTCCGACTGGTTGAACAGATACAACCGCTAATGTTCGGCATTGCGTTAGTTTTCCTTCAAATCGTTACCGCTGGAGCATTTGAAATTGATGAATCTTTGCGCACAGAGTCGTCAACGCCATCTATGCAGTTGGCGGTCCTCGTCTTCTGTTGAACCTCCGTGCCGTTTACTTCTCTCCACTTCAGGGGACCGATCGATC
>WSUD01000478.1:0-14995 GCA_019633495.1 Tulasnella sp. 427 | reverse complement strand
CACTGCAATGTCGACCTGACGAGAGACTGTAGTGGATCTGGGGGATGTGTTGTTACCTCCATGTGAGTGCAAACGACGCTGATGCCGAGGCGCGTTCTCACTCCCTATTGGGTTATTAGAGCCAACTACACTCAGCAGATGGTCACTCCGAGTGGGAATCCCGATGATTTGGCGGAAGCGCTCAAGTTTGTGGTTCATTTCATGGGAGACATCACCCAACCCCTCCACGCCGACGCATACGAACTCGGTGGAAACAAGATCATGATTAAGTGGAACGGCCATACCAAGAGGCTTCACGGCAGTACGTATGACCTTTCTTGAACGTGAGATGGTGAAGATCTGAGACATAGTGTATGATAGTTTGGGATACCGACATGATCACTAAGCTCGCAGGCCCGGACAGCGACGACACCTTAGATGCATGGACCTCCACGATCGTCAACGAGATCAATGGCGGGGCTTACAAGGACCTCGTACTCCAGTGGTTAAGCTGCACAGACATCAACGACGCCATTGTAAGCTCTCTATGCATACCTATCGCACGTGCTGACGCTCTATCGTGTCAGAACTGCGCAACGCAATGGGCCGGCGAGAGCAACGGCTTCGTCTGCAGCTACGTCCTTGCCACCGACCCGGCGGGCAAGGAGCTGAGCGGCACATACTACCAAGGTGCAGCGCCAATTATCCAAGAGCAGATCGCCAAAGCTGGTGTGCGTTTGGCGGTTTGGCTGAACCAGATCTTTGGGTCGGGACAACCCGGACAACTTCCCGTCCCTCCTACACTCGGGAAGACGATGTTGGTGCAGGAAAGGGTGTTATAAGCCCAAATTGAATTTATTGGTGGAGACTTATCCGCGGCTCATTTATTTCCTTTTTTTGTCCTGTGGACTTGAATGCGCGGCGTCGGACCGCCCTTGGATCTTTTTGTTAGCAGAACATCCCGATAGCTTCCGAATAAGAATGATGCTTGGTCTTAGAGACCTGTCACTGTTATCGGAAGATGCAGAGCCCAGTTGATGGTCTAACCTTGGGACGAACGTGCATGGTGCAAATCAGGTGCTTCTTCGTTCGGCGATCTGGGAAAGTTGGTAATCTGGGAAAGTTGGCGTTCCTGGCTTGGCGTGCTCGGTCACTTTCCTTTTCTCGCCGGCGCCTCTTCCCACCGCTTGCAAACGCCATGTCTTGGCGAGCAATAAATATCGATGTGGGCCATTCACTACTATCTTGGGGATCGGGATGCTTGCTCGGCCGTGTACTTGGCAGGGACGGGGACAAGTTCGGAGCGCTGGTCTGTATACCCGTCGGAGATCGTTTTTGGTTATAAAAGGAAGCACTTTGAACGTCTTGAGATATATATTTCTCCCTCCCAACTGTCCTTCACTGTTGCTTCAGCAATCAAAATGCTTCTCAGCGCAACGTTCGTAACTACCATCGCCCTCGCCTCCTCCGCCAACGCCTGGGGCGGGCTTGGTAAGCTCCCCTCGCTCTGCTGAGCCAGACACAGACCTAAGGACCTAACCATTCTCCCTTCCACAGGCCACAAAACCGTAGCGAACGTTGCCTTACAGTACCTTCAGCCTGACGCGCTTGCGGGAGTCGAAGCTGTTCTGGCCGCCGACGGACACAAGAAGTCTCCCAACCCTTCCATCGTCGACGTCGCCGTCTGGGCCGACGATTGGGCGCATAAGAAAGGAGGAACGTTCTCTAAGAAGTTCCACTACATCGACGCGAAGGATGATCCGCCGTTCACGTGTAACGTGGACTTGGAGAGGGACTGTAGCGACGAGGGAGGATGTGTCGTCAAGGCCATGTGAGTGCTTTTTGAACGTTTGAACGAGGGGTTGAGAAAGCTGATGATTTGTGCTCGAGCTAGCGCCAACTACACCCAACAGCTCCTCAGCCCCAGCAGGAACGTCAACGACACCGCCGACGCGCTCAAGTTCCTCGTTCACTTCATCGGCGACATCACTCAGCCCCTCCATACCGAGGACAAAGATAAAGGAGGAAACCTCATCAAAGTCTCGTGGAACGACAACGACGACAAGAACCTTCATGGAGGTAAGAAATAGTTGTACTCTGGAGCCAAGTGTTAGCGAGCTGACGAAGGACTCTTCCGTTCTTAGTTTGGGATACCGATATGATCACCAAGCTCGCGGGAAGAGACACCCCTGACAACATGGAAGCTTGGACGTCGACTATCGTCAACGAGATCAACGTTGGCACCTACAAGGACTTGGTTCCCGATTGGTTGAGGTGCACGGACGTGAACGATGCTCTCGTATGTCTGGCTCTACTCTCTTTTAATCCATGACACTGACCGTCTATTCCACCAAGAACTGCGCACTGGATTGGGCTACGGATAGCAACTTCTTCATTTGCGACTACGTCCTCAAGACGGATCCCGAAGGGAAGGAGCTCAGCGGCGCGTATTACCGCAGTGCCGCGCCGCTCATTCAACGGCAAGTGGCAAAAGGTAATTACTAACATTCCTCTTCTCGAAGATATAGGTGACTGAAGCAGCTTATCTTTCCCCTTTCAACAGGTGGTCTAAGACTAGCTGTGTGGCTCAACCAGCTTTTTGGAACGGGTGAAGCAGGAGCGGTCCCTGCCCTCGGCAATCGACTTGTCATGCAGGGTGCTTAGTATGGCAGAAAGACATCGTCGACTCGGAGAGCCGAAGCAAGGCTCGTACACTTTCCTGTTTTTGGACATTTTGTAAGATTCCGTTGAGACTTACAGTAATATTAAGACTGGGCCATTTGGTGACATGTATCGCTTTCGGTAGTTAGTTTGGGCCCGTGCGATGGCGTTTGCGTCCCACGGCCGTGCCACCCTCAAAGATATGATCCGAAGACGACCTGCGCACGGTCTGTCATGCGACGCTCGGTCAAGAACCAATTCTTCCGTCCAATCAGTACACCTAGTAGCCGCCGGAACTGGCGCTTTTGTGGCACCGGCACGTCGAGTTCCCGAGAAGGAGGCGCCAGGAACCAATCGGAGGTCCGAATAAGGAAAGGGTCCCCTGTCTCTGCCTACAATACGGAGAGCGATCACGCTAGCCACAGGACTGTACCTCTTCCTGTTTCTCCCCCATTCCCCGTCCCACTTTCCGCTTCTACACTCTCCAAACGTCATGCAGCTGCCAACCTTGGTGACCGTTTTGGGACTCATGTCCTCCGCTAATGCCTGGGGTCGGTTGGGTGAGCCTTTCCCACGTTTCATTCGAGTTCGGTTTCATTCAACGCCAACGACCTACCAGCTAAACCGGACTTACCTACCTAGGTCACAAGACCGTGGCGAATGTGGCTCTTCAGCTCCTTCAACCGGGTGTCGCTGATACCCTAAGTGCTATTTTGGCTGCCGACGGGAACAAGGCACTTCCCAGCCCAAGTATCGTCGACATCGCGACATTGCCGGACGACTACGCTCACTCGCCCGAGGGCAAGTGGACCAGGCATTTCCATTACATCGATGCGAAGGACAACCCACCGTTCGAGTGCAACGTCGACATGGCTAGGGACTGCGATGCCCACGGCGGTTGCGTTGTTTCCGCCATGTGAGATTCAACCCTAGAGCCATGTCTGGTTGATTTTTCTGACGCTCTACATTCTTCACTCCAGTGCGAACTACACCGGGCAGCTCGTCCACCCAAGCCGCAATGTCAATGAGACGGCGCAGGCTCTTAAGTTCGTCGTGCATTTCCTCGGAGACATCGCACAGCCGCTGCATAACGAATTCATCGCATGGGGAGGGAACGGGATCATGGTCAAGTGGGAAGGCGAGACCAAGCGACTTCATGGTGGTGCGTTCGACGCGATTCTGCTTGAGCTCGTTCAAAGGAGCTGAAGCCTGCTTCGACCACTTTTCAGTGTGGGACTACAGCATTATCGAGAAATGGGTTGGTCCCGACGACCAGCATAGCCTCGAGTGGTGGACGAACGCTATCGTCGATGAGATCAAGGACGGAATTTACAAAGATTCTGTATCCGGCTGGCTAGAGCACACCGATATCAACGATGCGGAGGTGAGTACGCCGGAAGATGCCTTCTCTCTAGTCGATCCGGATAGAGTCCCTGACGTTTCATTTGAACCATTTAGAATAGCGTATTGCAATGGGCGATTGACAGCAACAAGCTTATCTGCGAGTTTGTTCTGAAGACCGATCCCAAGGGCAAAGAGCTCAGTGGAAGCTACTACCGTGGAGCCGCACCCATCGTCCAACAGCAAATCGCTAAAGGTGAGCGAAAGGATGTTTTGGCCTGAAGCGAAGGAGCCGCTGCTAACTCAACCTTCTGTTCTGATAGCTGGCGTTCGTCTTGCTTCATGGTTGAACCAAATTTTCGGAGCTGCCGTACCTGGCAGTCTCCCCCTTCATCCTGGCGCTCAATTGATCTCCCAGGTAGAGGGATTGTAACCGAACATTCAATGAAGAACAATAATACACTTATAATTACTGCCTCTAACACATGGGCCATTTGATCAACGGCACCCCCAGCACAAACATCTAGGACCGGATTTGTAACTTTGATGAAAGAGTCTCAGAAACTCAGAGAAACAAGAAGCGCGAAGTAAGAAATCCGGATACGCGCCTAAACGCTATAGACAAGACAAGATAGAAAAGGATGACATAGACGTGATGAGAGGAGGGGTCTTCGAGAAACATGTACGGAGTTTTATATGGGATGAGTCCGAACGTCCAGCCAGCCGGACGACTGAATTTGAGCAAGCCGTTAAGTCCGTCTAAACACCGAAAGTCTCGACCACACTTGTTTACTCACCACCATGAACCCGGCGGATCAAACTAGGTCATGGAGAGGCTACGAGAACCTTGAATATCTCTTCATCTTGTACGTGTCTCGGCTAGCTGCATCTTTCGACTTTGCTACTGATGATGGCGATCTCTTACCAGTGGTGCCTCAACGAGCGATGTGGGTTATCGACATGGCAGTAGTCCGCAGCCGACCAAGGAGCATCCGCTTGGTATGGAATACCCCGGGACAACGTGGACGGAAAGAGACGAAGCCAACTGGGTGAGCTGGGTTTTGACCGCCCGTCTACGAGGGAGCTGCACCGGCAGAATGAATGTTTCTGATCCCGATGTGGCTCTGCCCAGGTTGGCCATCTCGTAAACCAATACACCCACTCCCACCCTTTGGTATACAACTTCGCTGTAGGGGGTCACACTTTGGAAGGCTATCGTGAACAGATCATCGACAGCTTTATAGATGGGGTCGGTCGAGAAGATTCGGGCGTTGCGTGGACAGCGGAAAACTCACTATTTGGTGAGTAGAGCCCTGAATACACTGTTGCATCTTATGGTTTGACTTAGGATGACTGGCCTTAGTTAGTGCTATCGGTGGGAACGACCTTGCAAATGAGGAGCTGGGTGAGTATCTGCATTGATGATCCCGGCAGAGCATCGCAGACCCGATTACTCGACTTGACCAGACATCATTTCATCGATGACCGAAATATTTGAACTTCAATATAAACTGTACGAGGCTGGGGCTCGCAACTTCGTCATCTTCAACGTCGCTCCGCTTCCACCACCTGCAGACAACGCATCAGGTGAGCGCACTCTGGGCGAGCAAGACAGGCTTTCGGGATCTAAGAGTAAAATTCGAACATTCGTATATGAAGACTTTACTCGCTACATGCTTTCTAAACGAGAGGAGAGATGCGGCGAATGGAACGTCATGCTTCCTCCGTTTATCGACGATTTCATGGCGGCGTACCCTGACTCGACAATGTTCCTCTTCGACCTTTACTCCCATTACAAGAAGATGCAAGAAGACCCTACGTCTTATGGGTTCTCTGAGAAAGCAGGCAGGATGTATGACGGGGAGATGTACGTTGACAACATTCATCCCAGCTCCAAGGCGCATAAACACGTCGCTTGGCACTTTGGGAGTTTCTTGTCGGGAAAAGAGATGGACAAAGAGAGAGAGGAGAGGCTCGAAAAGTAAGTTCAACTAGCTGGGACCTGGAACCCCTATATTGATTCACACTCCGTCGGTAGGCGTCCGTTCGAAGAGCGACACCCCTCAGTTGGAGATCGTCTCAAGGCTGTACTACACGGTGGTCGAAATTTGGGAGTACAGGATTTGCCAATATGACCACCCGTAGCACCGCTATAGTTAGATGCGATATTAAATAACTAGTGTTGAAATTTAGGAATCTAACAATCTATGAAGATGTTGAAACACGCGTCTTCCATCAATCGTACCTTGACGGTGCGGCCCCGTCTACCTTGACTGCCCAGTTGAACAACCACTGTGCAATGTATGACCGGAGGGTTAGATAACGGGAATGGGAGCTCAGAATACGATCATAATCTTACATGGCAGTACATCCGTTTTTGTAGCTTCAATAGCTCATCGCCCGCACCGTTAGTCCATCTTTGCGTTGTCTCTTCGGGTACGCCCGATGCGTGGAGTGAGCTTCGCAAGACTTGGTGAATTTTGAGCATGTTCTGTCGCATCAAATCCGAGGTATGTTTCTCGTGCTCGGTCACTGTAGTTGTAGATACGAAGTCTCAGGCGAAGTACCTTTTGATGGTGAAAGAACATACTGTCTTCCTTCCAAGGTCCAATCGGAACGTATGTGTTCCAAAGCCCAATATCTTCCCACTTTTCCCGACCCATGTCTTGGAGCCAGCGGGAGATGTTTGGGTATGAGAGAATCCCTGGACCTTTTGACTTACCACGGGGATTATTAGATGCAAGATTATGCGACACTCAATGTGGTGAACCGGCGATATACATACCTTCATAGCCTTCCAAAGCTCTGTCATCAATAGAACATGATAACTAAAGCTCTTCATTAACGTATCAATAACACGATCAATGAGGATAATCCGGAGCACCGTCGATGCAGTACGTACCGATTCGCCATCATCTTCCTCGGCCACCGTCCAGGGTTGTTTGTTCTCGTCGTACATTTGCATATCTCCCGAGACAGTCAAGAACACCCCTCCGGGTCGGAGTGCCTCCCATACCTGATCCATGAACCAAGGGAAATCCATGATTCCTTGAGCGACACAGCTCGCATGAACAACATTGACACTAGCTCGGTAGTGTGGAAGGCCGTCGTTCAGGTCGTACTGTTCGAAGCGGCAGTTCGATGGGACACGAGCTGGTACATCGGGTATGAACAAGTCGATTCCAACGACCTCTACTTCAGGGAATTGCTTTGCCATTTCAACTGTCCAAAACCCAGAGCCACAACCAAGGTCAAGAGCTACCGGCCTCGAAACGCCTGCTTTCGGATTTAAGGTACGACGGACTCCCTCCTTGCATAAAAAGAGACCATGTCTGATGCGCGTAAGCAGTTCCTGCTGCAGGTCTAGTCGTTGGTGTTCAGGCTCATCGGCTGGGGAAGGCAGTTCAGTTAGATGTCAAGCTTCCTTGCCAATCAGTTGCATACCGGGAAGGATGTACAGCTAAAATGAATCATATGAAAGTAAGAAGGGAGACTTTTTGAGCATAACGATCAGTCGAACGTTACTGACATGATGCTTCGCACGCAGCTGATCGACTGCCCCAGAAGCAGCGATACCAGAAGGTACCAGAGAGTCACCCATGGCAAGTTACTCTGAAAAAGGGGAAGTCAAAAAGAAGATAAGTGCTGTAAAGGGAACGTTTGATTGCTTTGAAATCGGCCTGACACTGCAACTTAGGAATTGTATAAGGTGGTCATGAAGGTGAAACAACCAAAGTCATCTGCCTCGGTAATCCCCCAAGCCGCGATAGGCCGTCGACGACACGTCGAAATAGCGCGGTGCATTATAAGTCGGCCGAGGTTGCCGAGAGAAAGCCGACTTTCCTTTTCCCGTCTAACTTTGGATTGCTTCCCGCTGGCTCGGAAGAAATTGGTTCAATCAGGTCGTCGCCGCTAACCTGAGAAAGCGGAGGTGATCATAGAGATGTTACCGCTGGCTGGATCATCTACGGAAGCCACACGCAAATTACGATTTAGCCTGAATCCCAGTATATCGTTGAATAAAGATTCTGAAAGCTACTTTGTATGTGATACATCCAGGACTCTGGTGACACGGTGCAACGGCGATGGCCCACGCGGAAGTCGCTTTCGGCAAGATGCCTGTGACTTTCGGCGAGCCCACCCAATGGGTCACGTTACTCAACACTTGCTTAAACATAACTCGCCCTTCGTACCGTGCACATACTTTGAGACCCATATCTACACGAAGCCCGCTCCCATATACACACTCAGAGCAAAGCTCCCCCGATAGTCGCCTTCCCTCAAGACCACGCTTCTGCTTCGAGGAATTCCTAGCGGATATCTCAAAGCTTACAGTTTGGACACGACATTGTCGGCTCTCGTTTCCTCTCGCCTCTTATCCAATTAGGAGACCGGCTGCTCCTCGAATCATAATTTAAGCGAACACGACAAGTGAGTACCTGATGACGGAGGCGGGCCTGGAGCTAAACAATGTAACCTTATGTCCCGCTGCTCCAGATAATCAACTATGCACATTCTTTCACCCACAAAATCTCTTCATCAGCGACTTATCGCAATGCTGGTCTTGATGACTTACCTGTCACCGTCGCTGTTTGGGGTCTTTGCCCTCCCATTGCGACCACCCCTTGCGAAGCTCGAGTCCATTGAAGCCTCCGTGCAGATTGGCTACACCAGAGCTTACCGAGTCCAGCTGGATGGAAGTACTGAGCCCAAAATCATACCATCGGAGGAGAACAAGCTGAAGATGCGTAGTGAGGTGGGGAAGATTCGAAGCGCGAGTCGGCGGTCCAGGAGACGGGGACATCCGTGAAAGCTGAACTTCGCGGGATGATCGGTGCTTCTCTTACCGTGTTCGGAAGCCCATATAACCCCGCGTTCACTTTCATTGCTTTTACACACTTCTATCTTACCCATCGACTGGCGCCTGCTTCTCTTCTTGTCTTCTCACTTGAACTTTGTACTTTTACTTCACTCTTCACTGTACCACCGTGCTAGCCACCTAAGTCCAGTTACTTACTACACTCCAGCGTGTAAATTTTTTCATAATCCTGAGTCCCACTTGTCCGAGATGACACGGTCGTGTGAAGCCTTTAAATACCGTTTTTGAGGCGGACCAGAGACTCCGAACGAGCTTCCGCCGACCACCCCTCCGTCCACATTCCTCGGCCGCAGCTAGCTTATACACTCTAATCATGAGGTAGCCCAATCAACCCTGCTATTTCTCATACAGTGACAGCCGGATCACTGAACCTTGAGTCCGACAGTGGGGTTGAGGCTGACGACACGTGGAGCTATCTTGTCGACCCTGACGGTTAGAATCGTATTTTCGAGTCGAACAGGATGACCTCTGCCCAGTATACTGATGAGGTCAAGCGATTTTCGTCCTCCGCTCCAGAGGTTTATGATTGGAAGGAGCCTGGTGAGCCGTCGTTACTGGTAAAAGCATAAGCCTCACTCACTATACGCATTCCTAGCGGAACCACCTCGAGTGCTACCTCCAGGAAGATATAGCATCTCTCTGAATCCTAATGTATCTGTGAGTAACAGCTGGATTTCGTAGGGAACGGAGAGCTCACAAATCCGGCCTTCAGGAACCTAAGGTCTAAATCCTCGATACCGACTTCGCCATCCAACACACAAAGCTAGTCCTCGAGGCTGCAACAATGCTTTCCGCTATGAAACTCCTCGAGCTCTCTTCCAAACTCCGTATCAAGTGTCCAATGAGATCGCTTCCATTGCTCAGACAGAGGATGACCCTCGCAGCGACTTAGCTCTCGCTGCGCAAAGCGTGGACAATGTCGAGTATAGAGCCCATCCACCTTCCTCGTCTAGCTTCATTATGCGGCAAGCTACGACAGAGACCCTCCTCGGACAGGATTTGAATCAAATGACGGTGAGCGTCTGTCAAGCGCGTCAGTCGTTAAGCCTCGCGTTGTTCTTACTTATACGAAATTAACGCCACTAGGTCTCCCGAGAGAACCTCATCTTGTACTGCGCTCAAGAAATTCAAGCACTAAAATCGCTGCTTCCAAGTAGGTATTTTGGTCAGTGAATTAGCTGGATACTTTGGGCTCATTCCATTTGGGTATCTACCTAGCCCAGGTTTACATCATTACTCGGGCTCCAGAGCTGAGCGAAGTAGCCCGTCACCTACGTACGTGGAACTAATATTTTCGAGACTTCTTAGATGTATCATTGCCAATTGATTCTCGTGCTTAGATTGCAACGTCGTTTCAACGAAGCACCGAAAGCGCTCAACGGTTTTTGGAAGACCTTCAAATTTGCTTTTTTGGTATCTGCTACGATTTTCTTTTTTGCTGTGATTGAGCATTGAACGATATTGTTTGAAATTATGGCGCGAGCGCTGGGGTCACAATGATCGCCGTACGGTGGCATTCCCAAGAGACCAATTGATGAATACTCGCCTCACTCGGATAAGTCGGGCTATTACTACCCTCGAGCCCTCTAGAATTCCCGCGTACTCGATAAGATCTGTCTTAGTGGCCGTCTTCGAATAGTTCGTGATCGGCCCCCGTTTTCAGATATTGCTTAGCTTTTTTTTTTTTTGGTCTTGGCCCCTAGATATTTGGTGCCTCGTTCAGCTCATAACCCTATATGCACTAAGTCACGCCTCCTATCATGGCTCTGCAACCACCTCAGAGTGGTAATCACGAGCCAGGAGTTGTGGCGGATATCAGGCAGCGTTAAACTTCTTAAAAGAGGATCGCAATGCTGACTACGAGCACAAGGGGAGAGTGGCCGTGTTCAGGACCCGAACATGTCCGCAATGTTTGTGAAAAGACGTACCATGTTCGGGACGTGATTCGGCAAGCGAGGCGCGACTCGTTCCGATCTTGATCTCTCATCGCCAATCACTTCCTTCTATTGTAATCACTTTATAGAGACTTTTGTACAATACACTTGAGCCAAAACTCTGAAACTGCAAATTATCTATATACTACATAATCCCGCGCTTACACGCGTGAAGCTGATGGATCATTCTTTAGAGAAGTCGGAAGCGTTCCACGATCGGAGCGATCCGCGCCTCGCTTGCCGAATCACGTTCCGAACTGGTACGTCTTTTCACACACATTCCGGACAGGTTCGGGTCCTGAAAACCCACTCTCCCCTTGTGCAAGCGTTCCCAGCGCCTCACTCCTCTTTCTCTCCACCAACCATCAACCCAGGAACCCTCCGGTCAGAGACGGTCACTCACGAACGTCAACAGCTCTCGCGAAATCTGCTACTTTCAACTGGTTGCCCTCAGGCTCGACACCACAGCATCCATTTCGAATCTCTCACCACATTCCCTAACAAGCACACACGTGGGGCTGAGCATAGTCTCGGACCTGGTGGAGTTACGTTGGTAGCATCGTAGGCTATATAATCTTTGGACCCGCTTCATATAGGTATCGCGGAGGGTGTATTGTGAAGCGAAACTGAAACTGAACCTATGCTCCGTTACATCATAGAGGAATCGGAAAATTTCTATTCCGACCAGCAAAACAGTGTGACTCATGGCAACCTCGACAATCAACACAGAAAAAAGCCGGGCCTCAGGGATAGACCAAAGCAACCCTCTACTTGCCCACGATGAAGGCGTAGTCAACGGGGAATTGTCTAACAACCACTCTGGAGACGGCACTGTTAAGCCCTGGAAACGTCGTATTCTCGCTCGGGCCATTATCCTCCTCACGACCTTCTGGGCGGCAGCTCTCGTCTTCATCATTGGTGCAGGATACCATTACGTTTCCTGGGTTGCCCACGTCAATCCAGCCCAGCTGATCAAGCAGGGCGTGGTGCTCAAAGGCCCAAGTAACGTGGAAGTCGTCAGAGTAACTGGAGACTGGATCGAGCTCAAGATCGATGGTGCCATAGGCATTGATGCGGACTATATTTTGGGTCTCGAGGAGAAGGGAGGTCTGTTCGCTAGTCCTTGGAAGAGCTTTGGACGGTGGTGGGTGAGGCGAATGGAGCAAGTGACGGTGTCACTGGGGCAGATCGAACTCTATGCACCGTATTCGAGGTCCCAGCACAGGATACCTTCAGAGCCGCTGCTAACGCTGCGAGCTTCTCCTGTCACTATTCCTCTCACTACCCGACGCGGAGACTTCGATGCATCTGACGACTCATGGTTGACGCCCCTCTCGGTCACCATCTTTCTCTCTCCAAACAAAAACGGCAGCTTCATTGGAGAGTATGCGGAGGATGCATGGAACGTTAGGAGACTTCTGGCAACCGCAAGAGTTGATTGGGTTCAAGTAGATGCGGGAGCTGAAGGGCATAAGTGGACCTTTGTAATCGAGGGATTGGAGCGTGTTCTCCGCTGTGATCGTGAGTTAACCTCTTCCTCAAGAGAAATGTGGAATGCAAAGGGCTGATCGAAATCTCAGTCCCTTCGTCCAACTCTGATGGGAAGATCAACGTCGTCGCTGCAGACATGGTAGACGCTCCTCTAGACATATTACCCGGTCGAAACGACGTTTTCGCGCAGTTCGTTCAGGAGATCCTTGGGAAATGGTATGCCGTTGAGCGTGCGCGAGGAGATGCTGCTTGTGAATTGTGGAGTGAAGATCGATCGGATTTCGATTATCAAAGGGACGGATACGGAATTGGGAGGGTTGCCTGCAGAAGCAGGGCTCTCGGCGAGAGGTTGGCCCTGTGAAGCCAAGATAGCAGAGCTTGCGGATGAGTGATTGGATGTTGGATGAAGTATTAGTTCCTGGATGGACCTGTTACCGATATCTTAACCATATGTCCCACTTCGCTTTGTCTTTTCTCTTTGTCTTTCCTATCTCACTCTCGTGCCTCATTGACTTTTCTCCTTTCATGTTTTCTTTTGCACCGCTTATTGTTTACCCGGTTTGGCGCTATCCCCTCTCTTACCTATACCCTAGCTTTAGCTTGGCCCCTTCCTTGCCTTCCGCTCCCCCGCCTCCCCGTATATTATCTATGTCTTTGCGCGTTCTCTCTGCGCTTTCACTTCTCTCCATGGCCCCCATCGCCTTGTACGTCTTCGGACTCTTCGGACTCTTCCACGGATGTTGCGTCTCCTCTCTGAACTCACGAAACACTAAGACCTACTACACCCACTACACATTGGCCTTTTCCGTCACTCAGCCCTCCAAAATCACTATACCCGCCGACTTACGTGTCTACTCACCCCTTCGGAGGAGTCCGTCCACCCGAATCACACTGCAGCTATCGTTCTCGCAAAAATGATTGATTCTCGTGTTTAGATTACAATGTTGTTTCACCAAGCACCGAAAGCGCTCAACGGTTTTTGGAAGACCTTCAAATTTGCTTTTGGTAGCTGCTACATATGATTTTCTTTGCTGTGATTGAGCATTGAACGATATTGTTTGCAATTATGGTGCGAGCGCTTTGGTCCCAATGATCGCGGTATGACAGCATTCCCATGAAACCAATTGATGAATACTCGCTTCACTCAGATGAGTCGGCCTATTCCTACCCTTGATCCCTCTAGAGTTCCCGCGTGTTCGATACTAGGGCAAGATCTGTCTTATTGTCAACAAGTGGCCGTATCGAATAGCTCGTGATCAGCTTCCTGTTCCCAGATATTGCTTAGCATTTCTTTGTCTTGGCCCCTAGAGATTTGGTGCCTCGTTCAGTCCATAATCGTATTTACACTAAGTCCCTGCCTCCTATCATGGCTCTGCAATCGCCTTGAAGTGGCAATCACAAGCCAGGAGTTGGAACGGATATTAGACGGCGTTAAACTCCTTAAAAGAGGTCGCAATGTCGACTGTGAGTGAGTGTTCTCAGCGCCTCCTCTTTCTCTCCACCAACCACCACCCCCAGGAACCTTCCTGTCACTGAAGGTCGCCTACGACTATCAAAACCTCTTGCTAAGTTTGCTACTCTGTCAATTGGTTGCTCTACGGCTCGACGCCACAACATCCAATTCAATTGACAACCACATTGCCTAATTAAGCACACTCGTGGGGCTGAGCAGTAGTCTCGGACCTTGGTCAAAGCCCGAGGAGGAGCATTGGCGGCATCATAGAGCTTTAATATTCTCTGAAACCGCTTCGTATAGGTATGCTGAAGGATCTGGTGCCAAGCGAAACACCGAAGCTGAATATCCGCTTCGTTACATCATAGAGCAATCCCAGAATTTCTATTGCGACCAGTGTAGGAACCTGCGACTCATGGCAACCTCAACAATGGACAAGGGCAAAAGCCGAGCCTCGGAAACAGACGAGCGAACACCTCTACTTGCCAACGAGGAAGGAGTCGTTAACGGAGAATCGTCTAACAGCGCTGCGCACCATCACTCTGGCGACGGCAGCGTTACACCCTGGAACCGTCGGATTCTCGCCGGGGCCATTCTTTTACTCACAACATTCTTGGCGGCTGCTCTCGTATTCGTCATTGGCGCGGGATACCATTACGCATCTTGGGTTGCCCACGTCAATCCAGACCAACTGGTCAAGCAGGGCGTGGTGCTCAAAGGCCCGAGCAACGTGGAAGTCGTCCGAGTAACTGGAGACTGCATCGAACTCAAGGTCGATGGTGCCGTAGGCATTGATGCGGACTATATCATGGGTCTCGAGAAGGAGGGAGGAGTTTTCGCCGGTCCTCGGAAGAGCTTCGGGCGATGGCTGGCGAGTCGGGTGGAGCAAGTGACGGTGTCACTGGGGCAGATCGAACTCTATGCACCCTACTCGAGATCCCAGCATAGGATACCAACGGAGCCTCTGCTGTCGCTGCGAGCTTCACCGGTCACCATTCCTCTCACCACCCGACGCGGAGACTTCGATACTTCCGACGACTCGTGGTTGACGCCCCTCTCGGTCCCCGTCTTTCTCTCTCCAAACAAGAACGGCAGCTTTATTGGAGAGTATGCAGAGGATGCATGGAAGGTTCGCAGGCTTCTGGCGACTGCAAGAGTCGATTGGATTCAGGTAGATGCAGGCGATGAACGGCATTGGTGGAAACCTTGGTCGCTGTTTGAGATCAAGAAGTCGGGCTTGGAGCGTGTTCTTCGCTA
>WSUD01000477.1:0-15000 GCA_019633495.1 Tulasnella sp. 427 | reverse complement strand
TCCTTCGCCAGCGGCTTGGCCAGCGGTTTCGCCCGCATCGCCAGGGAAGAAGGCCTGAAGGGCTTCTACTCCGGCTTCGGTCCCATCCTGTTCAAGCAGGTTCCTTACACCATGGCCAAGTTCGCCGTGTACGAAGTTGTCTTCGAAGAGGCCGTCAACGCCACCGGCAAGCCCAAGTCCGAGCTCACTCCCGGAACCCTCTCCGCGTTGAACTTGGGCTCCGGTTTGATGGCCGGTTTCGCCGCCGCTATCATTTCCCAGCCTGCCGATACCTTGCTCAGCAAGATCAACAAGACCAAGGCTCTGCCCGGAGAGACCGTCACTGGGCGCCTGATCAAGATGGCTGGACAGCTCGGCATGAAGGGTCTCTTCACCGGTATGGGTGCTCGTTTGGTCATGGTCGGTACTTTGACTGCTGGTCAATGTAAGTTGCATCCCGTCCCTTCGCTCTCACCGTCACGCCAATTTCTGATCCCGTTGTTTCCGTATTTTAGTCGCCATCTACTCCGACATCAAGCGTGTGTTGGGTGCCACCGGCGGTGTCGAGATCGCCAAGGTCACCGTCTCATAAGACCGACAAATGAACATTTTTCAGACCTTTGTGTGGATGTCATTTATTTTCGTGTCTCTGCTACCCGCTTTCATCCTTTCGTTTTGCATGTCCTTAATACCTCGTTAGACTTTCTAATCATAGACTGCGAGACTCGAGTTTCTGTTGTTGCGAGTGCTCTACCGAATCCTCGAAGCGTGGGAGCCACGAGGAGTCGTCCGTCCGAAAAAAAACTCTCGAATCCAGATCTATGGGTGCGGCGCGAGGACCCAGCGAATCGGTGTGACCCTGCTGGACGGAGTTTGAGAACCTTGATTTAGCGGTTCTTCAATGTTCACAAAAGATCAGAGTGCAAAACATACAATCTGTTCAAGATGTCGAGGTTTGGCGTGGATTCAGCGGAGCCGAACGTCCGGTGAACTTGCAGCATTTGACGTTTGGAACCATTCCAACAAGTCTTTACCAAAATCGATTTGTCATTCTCCGTATTCTGCCCACATTACGGTCAGTCCAACTGCTTGAATCCTTTGTCTGGCGCTCGTCAGGATTGGGGTCTAGAATAATCGAAGTAGGCGGATGTGGTCGCTTCTTTACCAGCTGTGCCATTCCAGTGAGTTTAACACCTAAAACATTTGTATTAGAGATCCTTAGATGATATTTGTGTTCTAGGAACGACTAGGTCTTGTTTAAAAGAATCTTGAGGTGAGTCGGGTTGAAAGTCGGTAGGAGAGTTTTGGTAGAATGTGGTCGAGTCCAGTGTGAAGTGCTGGCTTTTCCATTTTAGCCCAGGGAATTCAGGTCATGGCTGGTTACCCGTCGACGCTGAATCGGGTGGGTGAGGACCGGTACTTAACCTAGTCCAGGACGGAGGAAGCTGATCACGTGCCTTCCGTCATCCTTCGCCCCGATCGCGGACACTACGCACGATTGTATTGGGCCCGAAGAAGTCATCGAGTCAAACGCGGTGCAGTCTTAAGCCGTTTAGTACACTCACAAGATACTCATGGAACACGGCAAGTTTCCTGCTTGAAAACAATCTGCCGTGTCCATAAGGAGGTCAGGCGGCAAACAAGTCCAGAATACGAGCGTGACGACATCACCCGAGAGCACCAAAATCAGCCCGGGCGTTTCTGTCTGCTCCGTGTTGGGGACGTGTTCAGCCCCAAAACATCCCACAAACCTCCTCGGTGAAGGGTCAAGACACGCCAGACGTAGCTCTGACCATGTTCTTCGAGTTTCACTTAGGTAAGCGGGGCCCGAACGAATATGGCTCATCTTTTCACACACTTGCGGACATGTTCGGGTCCTTGAGCGTGGCCTCTTTAGTTGCGTACGACTTTTCACTACTAGTATCATGCCGGGTTCAGGAAACACTCTCACCTCCTACACCCGCTCTCCTCTCGCGCTTTCCCCCTCTCTCAATTACCACCAAACCAAAGAAGACGATGGCCTCACATTACCTTAGCTCTCCGCTCTTCGCCGCTGCTTTTCCCGTCGCCGCCGTCTCCGACAATGTCGACGGTCCAAAACCGACCGGTCTTGACCTTTACGCCCGCTTTGCTTTCGCGGGGGCCGTGTGCTGCTCCGTCACCCATGGTGCCCTCACACCCGTTGACGTCGTCAAGACCCGCATTCAGCTAGAGCCTGAGGTCTACAACAGGGTGCGTCCTTGGTGGGATATGTATTTCAATCCCGACTGATCCCCCGGAATTGGGATCCGTCAGGGAATGGTCTCGGCCTTCCGTACCATCAGCGCGAAGGAGGGTACTGGTGCCCTCTTGACCGGTCTCGGGCCCACTGCTCTCGGATACGCTATCCAGGGTGCGTTCAAGTTCGGCGGTTACGAGTTCTGGAAGCAGACCGCCATCGACTACCTTGGTGTCGAGAAGGCGTCGGCCAATCGGTACGATACTTGACCTAAACTCTGCGGCCTATCGTTATAATGGCTTTGCTTTGCTTTCTGCAGGCAAGCCATCTACCTCGGTGCTTCCGCCTGCGCCGAATTCTTTGCCTCCGTCGCTCTCTGCCCATTAGAGGCCACTCGTATCCGTCTCGTCTCCCAACCTTCCTTCGCCGGTGGCCTGGTCACCGGTTTCGCCCGCATCGCTAGGGAAGAAGGTCTGAAGGGCTTCTACTCCGGCTTTGGTCCCATCCTGTTCAAGCAGGTTCCTTACACCATGACCAAGTTTGGAGTGTACGAGGTCGTCTTCGAAAAGGCTATCAACGCCACCGGCAAGCCCAAGTCTGAGCTCACTCCCGGTACCCTCTCCGCATTGAACTTGGGCTCGGGCTTGATGGCTGGTTTCGCCGCGGCTATCATCTCTCAGCCCGCAGATACCTTGCTCAGCAAGATCAACAAGACCAAGGCTCTTTCCGGAGAGACCGTCGCGGGCCGTTTGGTCAAGATGGCTGGACAGCTTGGCGTGAAGGGCCTCTTCACAGGTTTAGGTGCTCGTTTGGTCATGGTTGGTTCTTTGACTGCCGGTCAATGTGAGCTGCATTTCGTCCCTTCGCTTTCACCGTTATGCCGATTTCTGATTCCGTTGTTACCTTATTTCAGTCGCTATTTACTCCGACATCAAGCGCGTGTTGGGTGCCACCAGCGGTGTCGAGATCGCCAAGGTCACTGTTTCATGAACATGTTTTCGACCTTTGTGTAGATGTCATTTATTTTTGTGTCCTTGATACCTCGTTATACTTTCCAATCATAGACCGCAAGACCCGAGCTTTCCTTGTTCCAAGCCCTTTTCAAGTCCAAGTGAATATGGATGTGTGTGCCTAGGAGGCGGAGAGTCGCCGCCTGGCGAGTCCTCTTTAACTGAACGGATACGGTAACCTTGAGCTAGTGGCTCATGAACCGCAGAGGTATCAGTATAGAGGCAGATGCATTAGTACAGATAGTTCAACAATCGGGCGCGTCAGCTCGCACAGTCTCGGGGTCGAGCAGCAACATCTTCAAACATCCCACACAATTGGCCCCCTCCCTTCGGCCTCCAAACACACTTCATTGCGATAAATCCTCCCCACTTACACTACTATCCATCCCTTGTCGCTCCCTATGGCGGGTAGGAACGCCCATTCTCTTAGCGCAGGGTCGATGAAGGTTTTCAAGGAGGGGCAGCCTCGTTTAAAGTCGAGCATGTGCTCTTCACTCATGTCCTTCTCGTAGTCGAGCTGAAGACGAAGTCGCTTATTGAGACTCAGCTCGAGGGTCGTGAGATTGGGCGAAGAGACAATTTGCCAAGCTATCTAAGAACGTCGTGGAGCAAGAAGGGAAGTGAGCTTCTGGATTCATGAAAGATCAGAGTGGAAACATACACTCTTGTACAGTCTTCCCAGGATCCTGAGGTCTAGCAGGGATGAAAATATCATCCAATCCGAACGTCCGGTGAACTTGCAGCGTTTGACGTTTGGAACATCTCCAGCAGTTCTTTACCAAAATCGATTTGCCATCCTTCAAATTGGACCCACATTACAGTCAACCCAAGTGCTTGAATTCCTTGTCTGGCGGTCATCAGGTCTGGGATAGAGAATAACCGAAGTAGGTGGATGTGGTTTTTTCCTTGCCAATCGTGCATTTCCAGCGAGTTGAAAGTTGGTCCACGTCCCTCTTCCCCTTCAGCTCTGTTAGATGTAATTAACTTTAGGATCGACGCTGCACTGATGGCATCAGCTCTCAAAGTCGCCAAACTCCCGAAATTTAACCTCTCGGGTTTTCGAACGTCTGCCCAAGGAGCTCCTCTTACCCATCTATTTCCGAATACGCTGGACTGAGGAAGTATTCTAGCCTCAAATCAATCAAGGTATCCGCATGCACTCCCAGCACCTCTTTCAGTCTCTGGAAGACCTGTTCTGGTCGGCTGAACTGACAATGCAGCTGAGAATGTGTCGAGGGCTACGAGTCATACACCCTCAACCTCCTCAACCTCCACCGGCCGACGCACTGCTGAATTGCCAGCATGTGCGGAGAGGTGTCGTCCAGCCACGCAACACCGGAGATTCCAAACGAGTTGACGTTCCTCGCGAGGCTAAGGGCGCCCAATATTGCTGGGTAACCGGGCAAGGGCGGGTATGATGGTGCGTTGGGAAGGTTCTTCCGAAGATCGATGTCTAGACTGAGGATATGGAGAGCTAAATCAGGGCGGGTACCGAAGGTTCGGAGGAGCAAGAGGTACGGCGCTCTTGTGAGCGCAAGTTGACCTGACGGTAGAGGATTTGTTCGTAGATTGAGTGGAGGTGTTGGTTGGTCTGAATGAGGTTGGAGATGGAGTTTCCGGGAAGGAACATCGCAATGTGCGAGCGCAACTCGAATGGAAGGCTATGAAGGTTGATGGTTTGAGTCATGGCGAGGTTGAAGTAACCTGTGAACGTTCAAGTTGAGCGGGATCGAGATTCGGCGTCGGTGTGGCGCGAGAACACGGAAAGGCCCTACACCCCACACAAGCAAACACCCGTGTTCTCTCGTAATCTACTCAGTCACGCTCACCCTGGGGTTACCCCGAGGACTATCTCACTCTGGGCTTATCATGAAACTATGAGCAGTACGTTCCGAATTCTACTTAGCTCAGCCAACAAAGAAGGAACTTTTACGACGTCTCCCTACATTTGTCTTTCTCTGCGCCGTCGGGATCAAGGTTGAAGATCTCCGCCAAATCGTCCAGAAGTCCATCACTTATACTTTGCGCTCGATCTCGAACACACTGCACGCAGGCTTCGCACAGATCAGGATCAGTGAAATCGATCGGATTCTCCAACTCCTCCAGCGGATGTAAGATTAGACCTTTAAGCGGGCTGTTGGATCGGTCCACGTCATAGATTTGCAGCCGCCGTCCGCACAATTTCCTCGTCTATCCAGTTGATCAGGTAGAGTACCCATCCTCCGAAGGACCTCCTTGGTCAACGCCACGTGACCTTCGTGGACCCGCCTTCGGTCCTCGGGGTCCAGTTGCTCCATGCAGCTCGCGACGCCTGGTTTCCTGTCCCATTCCGTCGTTGCTAACGCATAAAGTGCAAGAGGTAGAAATTGATGTAAGGAGCACTCTCTAGAAAACCGAATCACTTCGACGCAGAACTCTGGATTCTCGTAGAGGTCGGTCTCAGAATCCATGACTGAAGCAGTCGAGCGTTCAAGGAGATAGTTGTCCGTCAACCTTTCGACTGCCCACTCCAGCAAGTCGTCGATGCAAAATTTCCCGGCAATCCTGACAATACCCATCAGCTCTCTAACTCTTAGATGCTCCGTTCGGACTAGCGGGAGAGAGTTTGGGTATATGAAGTCAAGGACATGCGCGAAGTCCTCGGCTGAATCATCCAAGTGTAGGATCGGGATGCTATCCATGATGCCGGTGTCAGGGAGGTCTGCGTCGCCAGGAACCTTGGCTACGGGCTTGGTGCTGCTCATCATGTCGGTCATTACTTGAGAGAACGCTTCGGTGAAGTCGGAACGCTGTGCCACCGAGCAGAAACCCGACGTTGCCTTCTTCGTACCAGTGTTGATCGTGCTTTTTGTAGGAGCTTCCATCCAACAGAACTGGGTTACTGGGCTTCTCGGAGTTCTCTGAGTGAGAGAATTTGGGCTCTGCCACATACAAAACTCAAGACGTCAGTCAGCGGGTAGGGAACACGACCACAAAGTCCACTCACCCTGCGACGATGTGCCAACCATGTGTCACCAATGAAACGGGTGGAGATGGCTGAACGGATGAAGATGAGGGACGTAACTATTGTTCATTTCCACTCGAAAATAAGTTGCTCTCACGAACACCACTATTGTCCAGGAAATGACTGTACAAGTGAGTCGCGGGCTTGTCCCTTTTCGGTTGAGCCAGTAAGAGTCGAATATCTGCTTCGAACATTCTTCTGGCTAGTTTTGCAGCGACGGGCTTGCAAGGGCGATGGCCGAAACGTAGGTAGACGACCTAATATTCCAACCGTGCGAGAACGCGCCTAGATTTTGGAGATCCTCCTTGCCCCTTTCTCTCTTCTTGCGATACCGTTCCTTCTTCTAGACAAGGCTAGCTCGATTCAGCTACCAAGATCTTCCATAAAATATGACTGAAGCAGTATGCCAGGGTGCTTGACCAACTGGAATCGTTTACAATGATTGCCCATGCTGACTCGTAGTTCTTTCCATTACCAGAGCCGACAACCCCTAGCCCAGAGGTTAGCGAGTTACCAAACTCAACATTACTAGTGAACGGAAAGTCGTACAAGAAGCACGATGTGCACTGGTACGACGAAGGCAATCTGGGGTTCCTCGTAGGAAGCACAGCCTTTCGCCTGCACCGAAGCATTCTCTCCAGGAGAAGTCAAGTGATGGCCGACATGCTCAGTGTTCCTCAACCATTTTGCACTGTATCCGAGAATGCAGACCCTTCGGGTACCGGGAACGTCGATAACATTCCTTTTGTTGACCTTCAAGATCCCGTCAATGACTTCACTCGCGTGTTGGACTTCATTTACCCAAGCTCCCTCCCAGCAGCTCGAACGGATCATCTCCGGGCTAGAGACCTTATGGGTATAGTCCGGCTCTCCGGAAAGTATCTCATAGAGGATCTCAGAGAGTGGGCTGTCGGGAGATTGGAGGCGGATCATCTTCCACAAACATCAGCATCGGACGCCATCGGAGGTTACATGGAGGCATCGTATGACGACCCCGCTTTCTCCGTCGACGTAATTCAGTTCTCCAGGGAGTGCTCTGCCCCTCAGTTCCTTCCCATTGCCTTCTACGCCTTGGCGACAACTGAATGGAACAAGCATCCTGGTAAGGTGAAATGCCTTCACAAATTATCCTCCAAGGATCAGGAACGAGTGCACGAAGGCCGTTCAGCCCTACTCGAGAAGCTTTTCACCCGAAAGACGGTACCAGACAGTCTCGCAAGGCGAGCCGGCTGCAAGAAGACGCGGGCTGAATGTCAATCGCTGTACTGGTCCGATCCATCGGCTCGGCTACAGGGTCTCATCCTGCACCCGATCGAGGAACTCGAGACCCCAGTCACATTCGACAGCCCGTCTCTGTGTGAGGAATGCAAGTCTGAAATACAGGATGGCATGAAGAAGGCGCGTGATCAACTCATGAGCGATTTGGTGGATATTTTTAAATTAGGTTCGGAGGGGGGAGTAAAAGCTTGTTCCGTTTCCACCGTCTAGCGCTCAATTATTTACTGCATGAAATGAAGACTCTCGGATCTGGACCAGCGATATAACGGTGCTTAGTGGCGCTGCTGGACATTAGTACTAGCTGATACATAGTACAAAAGGGAGCTCAGAATCATGGTTCCGGAGTAGGTAGGTATTGAACGAAGCAGAAATCAAACGTCCATTAATCATCGCGCTTCCTCCATCCTCGGCCCTTGCTGTCCCGTCTCTTCAACCATCCACTGCGGCTCGGCTCGGTACAAATCGATCCAGAACGTCAAGGGATAAAAGACGAAGCCGAAAGAGATTGTCCATTCGAATATCGCTGGGAGCGTGTTCACGTGAGCGAAGATTCTCGGGAATGAGCGATTTCGTTAGCATGTTTACATACCTCCCAACTCGAGTCCTTGGCTCAAACACACACCCATCGCAATTGCCAGACCGATGAGGACAGTCGCTACCAAAGCTTTCGACAAAGCGCTCCACATCAGAGTTCTGTTGCCCCTATTGTGCTTGCTCAACGAGAGATACTGTACCAAACCCATAATGTCAATCACCGGGTCGTTCGTATTGAAATATAAATTGACTCACCTCCACGATGGTAAAGATTGCACTCAACGCAACACCGAGCATAAAGAGACCCAAAAACACTCTATGCAGCATCGTGTACCGTTTGGTGTCGAATCCCGCCAGCAGTATCAACCCCGCTCCGCCGAGCACGGACCCAAAAATTGCCAAGCCGGCGAGGACCTTCTGAGCCATTGTGGACTCGTGGGTGAGCCTGCCACGGTGTCTGAGCCATCGTTCCGAGACAAGGGTGCCGACGAAGGTGAGGGAGGTGATGATGCATCCGATGACGAATAGCGGTTTGAGAATGTCTGCTGCTATGTCAGAGATATCTGGGGAACGGATCGGGTTTGAGGGAGCTCGTTAGGGATATGACTAGGTTGAGAACGTACATGGGAAGGTTGTATCTTGTGAAACGTAGTGCGGTCTGCCTTGGCCAACCCATGTGAGGATAAGCACTAAGAGAGTTACTGCAAAGCTCGAAGGTAAGATACCAGGAGCACGTATGTACGAGTAAACAGCTTACCGCTCCATGTTAATGAGCAGATGATGGGGATCCAGTGGTAATGGCTGTGGTTGTGATGAGGATCGTTGGCGAACTTTGCCATGCTCGGGGAGGAGGTCTCCGAATTGAATGTAATGGGACGAAAATTATCGCGCTTTGCAGATATAGTTTGATGAACGCGCTATACAGCTGAAATAGTCTGGTGATTTAGGGAAAGAAAAAGAGGAGGGAGCGAAATGCGTTTAGTCGGAGGCCGGGTCAGAAGGTATATGCTGGTCGGACGACACAAAATGTCTCTCAATCTCCAATGACCATGAGTATGACGCGCTTCCCGCAGTTATCCGTTGAGCCAACAGTTCGTTTCTGAACACCTCCACCGGGCCAAAGTGGGTCGTTAGGGCCCGATCACAATGACGTCATAGTTCACTTGCCGCCGGCCGCCCTTCGGCTCGGCAACCTTAGGCCTCACGCTTATCCCGAGATTATTACAAGTCCGTTCACATGGCTTCCTGAGGATGCACCCGAATTCCATTCATTGGTATCGATTCTCTCAGACCCGGTAGTGTCGGACGCCCATCGGGCTCCTCGCAAACTTAAGAGATCCGGACTAGACAGCTGTAGAGCGCCGTCCTGCTACTGAGAGAGGAACTTCGACTTGACTTCCGCGGCCATCCAGAGCTGTTTCACTGGCGGGAGCTTAAACCGCTCGATCTCGCGGGGAGGGCGTTTGGCTCTGGCCTCATCCTCCAGTTCCGCATGGTTGTAGCTCGCGGTAGTCCACACGACGTAGTCGGAGAGGTAGCGCTAGTCTCCATGGCGCAGGCTCAGTCGGACGTTTCGAAGGGTCGGGCATAGTGAGTGTAAGCGTTTCACGAGCGTGAGTTCCATAGCATCCGAAACCGGCGCTTGGGTGTGGTTGACCACGTCGAGAGATTCAAGAGTGAGGGAAGGCATAATCTCCTCGAGCGCTCTAACAAAGTCCTATAAAAAACAAACGTTAGCAAAAGGAATTCTGTAAGAGCTAGGGAAACGGGGGGAAGATGACCTACATCTCTAAGCCCATCAGAGGTGCTAATACGAAAGATCTTTAGACTCGGAAACGTGTCCGGCAATCCATCGAGAACCTCCTGCCAATACTTCTTCCCGAAAGATTCATTCGTCGAGCTTCCCATCCATGGACTGCACCGATTAGAGATATCTTCGTTAAAGTAACCCACCTCCATGATTGCCGGGAACGGTCCCATCGCTTTCAAGTTCTTCGGACGGCCGCAGTACGCTTTCAAATGCTTGAAGCAACCTTTATCCGTATCTTTGGTTACAACGCCACCGAGGCCGTAGAACCTCAAGACTTGAAGGGTCTCTACACTCATCAAGACGTCTTGAATGAGCGGACAGAGCCACTGGAACTTGCCGAAATCGCTAGTGTTGGGAAGGGAGATCTCAAACCACCTCACGGCCTTCGCAACTTCGGGCCGTTGGTATATCGAGCGCGAAATGATATGTTCTTCTGGAGTTTTGGCGGCTCGGATGATAGTCTAACGCCAACTCGCTCGTATATGAGCGGTTCGGCGAGGGCCGCGGAAGGGAGCCGAGACAAAGAGGAGCGTGAGGAGATCTTTGCAACACTCTCACTCCCGTCTACAGCATTAGAGCACAGGTGTGAAAATGACCCGTTCCACGTTCACAAATAGACTCGAATCTCTCTTGTAGAACCACACTCGACTCTCTCGCTGAGCTTCAGCAGGTCTCCTGCATCAAAACACAAGGCTCTATAGTACAAGGGACGAGAAGAAGAGCTGTGACTGCGCAAAAGACATGCTTCCGAAAGGAAGCCTTAGACTGCCCGAGATTCCCGACTGCAGTATATAAGCCGAGTTTCCGGTTCAACTTTTGCATAGACTCCTCCCACGAATCTCAATCTTGTCTCATGGCTTACCGGCCCTCAGAAGCATCTCACTCATCTGTAATGACGGAGGAGGATCTACATGGGAACCGCCCAGATACGGCAGGAGGCACGAGCGATCGGTTTGACGTTTTTGCGTTCTCGGCTCCACCCCGGACCGCAGATCGAGCCTCAAATCGGTATGAAAGAGTCTCCATGGATCTGACCTCGGCGCGCTGGGCTACGCCTATGAGTCTTGCGACGCCCCATTCTGAACCACCGATCACGCCTCATGATGGTCAAACACTGCCGCTTCCCGTTCCGGCAGATGCTCAGCTCCCGTGTACTCGATACACCGCGGAGAGTCAAAGTATTGATACGCCCCATCCAGATACCGGCACTGTCCAGCGCTTCACACACTCCAATCTCGAACGTCATCTTGGCCAGGAACCACGCGCCGCAACCGTCTCTCATGGTGCTCCGGCCACCGCCCCGAAAGCCGCATCATCTTCTGACGCGATACGGATGAAGTAAGTAACATCAGATTCCAGAGTATCTGGGACCAATGGAGATGCTAATGGACTGTCGTAGATTGATTGAAGCAGAAGCTCTCAACCCGAAGACGTTGATACCAAGAGCTACGTTGGAGATCGACGAACACGTAGAGGACGACTCCCCGTACCCTATCGTTCGAGCCTGCGTCTCTAACATTGACGACTCCGATATGCCTGTCATGACGCTCAGAATGTGGGCCATTGGGCTCAATCTGGTTATTTTTGGGGGTTGCATCAATCTTTTCCTCAGCCTTCGATACCCATCGATCTCGGTATCCAACGCAATCCTCATGTAAGTATCTTCCCATTTTTTATATCTTGTTACTTACGAAACTGTTTTGGCCGATAACAGGGTGGTGGCATTTTTGATGGGTAAGGCCCTAGAGAGGATCATGCCCATCCGTCTATGGATCATCCCCAGCTGGATACCTCTCGTCGGGAGCCGTTCAGTCTGTCTCAACCCGGGGCCCTTCAATATCAAGGAGCACGGCTTGATTTTAATAATGACAAGAAATTACATCAACACTCCTTACGCCTTGTCTCTGGTTCTCACTGCCCGGAAGCATTACAATCTGTTACTGGGACCTGGGTACGTTTACAGGTTAAATGTTCAAATTTATCTAACTAGATTTTACCTTTGAAAGCTTCTCCTTTTGCCTTTACACAACTGTATTGGTCCTTCCAGTCTCATTTGGTTGGTTTACACGAAGGCTGTTTGTGTATCCAAGTTCAAAACTCTGGTGCCTATGTCTTGTATGGTAGTACTTTCTGACAGGGGAGCTCATTACACACGTTAGGCCTGGAAATTTGGCTATGTCTGCTCTTCTGAATGCCTTCCACGGGGGTGATACGGCGAAAGGGAGTCATGACCTGTCGCGACTCCATTTCTTTGCAATTGTGACGACGCTATATGCGCTCTATCACTTCATTCCCGGTATGCTTTCGAATAGAGGACTTTTCGATTCCCTTTGACTGATCTTGGTGTGTTTTTATCAGGGTTTCTTTTCACTGCGCTCTCTTACTTTTCCTGGGTCTGCTGGATTCGACCAAGTACGTCTCCTCCTGAGCTATTAATCGGTTAGAAGTTTTTTAACATTCGCTTTAGACAACATAGTCGTCAATCAGCTGTTCGGCGCGGCAACTGGTCTTGGCATGGGCGTACTATCGTTCGATTGGGTTCAGATATCGTTGATTGGCTCTCCAATGATAGCCCCTTGGGCAATGAACGTCCATATATTCTCAGGATTCGTACTATTTTATTGGATTCTTCTTCCAATACTGTATTATACCGACGTCAGTTTTCGTTTCCGCGTACCTAGGTGGACATCCCTGCTGATATGCCGTGCTTAGACTTGGGACACCGGACATCTACCGATTATGGGTTGGTCAGCCTACGATCGGTTCGCACAACCGTACGATCTTGATCGTGTTCTGAGTCCAGGCAAGACCCTTAACGTAACCGCGTATGAGCAGTACTCGCCCGTTTACATCCCCATCAGCTTTGTTATGACGTACCTCGTCGCGTTTATTTTTACCTCTGCCGTCATAGTTGCGATCGCCCTAGAATATGGAACAGAGATACTAAAGGTGATGAGGTCCGAAGACGTCGAAGACGACGATGTCCATGCTCAACTTATGAAGACGTATGCGGAAGTTCCGCGAGGGTGGTACGCTGGGGTGCTGCTCGGATCTTTAGGCCTATCTATCGCCACGATAAAAGTACGTACTAGGTTAAGAACTGGCTTTCTCGAAATTTAGATGCTTATTTCTCGACCTTATTCATGTAAACAGATTGCCGATGTCGATACTTCTGTTTGGGCGTTGCTATTGGCCCTCGTGACAACAATCGTGTACACGATACCAGCTCTGTACATTTTTTCCTCCCTAGGCATAATGCCAGCGATGAATCTTACCTTTGAGCTCATCGGCGGGAGTATTTGGCGGGGTAGGCCTCTTACCTTGATGGTGAATGTATCGCCAAGATCGAACCGTTTGCGAGCTTCAAACTAACTGAGCTAAGCCCGGCTGTAACGCTCTTAACTCAGATTTTCAAAACACTCAGCGTTCAATGGCTTCAGTCGGGCGTGGGCTTTGTACTGAACCTGAAACTCGGACACTATTGAAGATCCCGCCGCGCAACATCTTTATCGGTACGTGAGTGTATGTCTCAGTCGAGACGGCACTGTACTCACTCTTTAAATACCCCATTTACTCTATTTAGTGCACATAGTAGCCGCTATAGTAGTGAGCGCAGCACAAGTCGGACTCCAACAATGGATCTTCAACAGCGTCCCGGACCTATGCGAACCGGATCAAAAAGGCTTCTTGACTTGTCCAGGAGTTGAGGTATTCTATACAGCATCCATACTCTGGTAATTTGCTTCGCTCTTTTTGAGGATGGAAACCCCGTTGAACACATTGTAACCGTGACCATTGGACGAACTTCAGGGGAGCAATCGGTCCAAATTTGCTGTTCCGACAGGGTTTCTTGAGGTCGATCGAGGTATACGGGCTTGTTGCTGGAGCAGTCATGCCTTTCGTGCCCTGGATTTGGAGAAGGTCGGTATGGGGTGCCATGTTTCGACCGATGTCGATTGTCCTCATCCTCATGTGCAACGATATCCCTCCGGGTACTGGGCTGAACTTCTCGAGCTGGATTTTGGTATCATTTATCTGTCGTGAGTGCTTATCTTTGTACGAATATTAGGAGAGGAGCAAGTCTGACTGAATGATCGCGCCGATCCTGCTTCTCAGAGTATTGGGTGCGCAATCAACATCCCCGATGGTGGTTGAGGTACAACTTTATCCTGAGTGGGGCGTTAGACTCAGGTAAGTAAGCCATCCTTACTCCCTGTCAATCTGTCGCACTCCATTCGATATACTCTGACAAATGTTATAGGTGCGGCGATCGGCGCGGTGCTCGTATTCGTGCTGCTGCAGCTTCCCAAGTCCGGGACACTGAGCTTGAATTGGTGGGGAAACACGGTTTGGATAAATAGTGAGTGAATTCATAGACTGATGCGGAATGGCCCCTGATAGAGTTTAAATGTCGCTCGGAACAGCTGCCGATGCGAGAGGGGAGTCATACCTCCCTACCGATCCGGATAGAGGGTTTTAGACGCTGGAAATGCCTGCTTGTATGATGGTCGTTGTAATTTACCGATGCTACATCCGCTAGCCCTGTATACTCTCCGTGTCCTGTCCCACCGCCACGTAATAAAAACCTGGTCAACAACATAACGCCTGAATCCCAGATAGATTGTCCGTTCCGTCTCACTCCCGTGTTTCGTGAACACCACTTTTTAGTCAGGACACTCAGTCTTCCATTAATCTATCACCCGTACTGTAGCCAATTCGAGAAATGTACCTATTCACAGAACAGGGAGAATGCCTCTTCCTTGAGACCCTCTAAGACCTTCTACTGGCGCTGTTACGCGTACAGCCGCTAGCACGGGAAACTCAAAAGTGATTTTTTCTCCGTTATAAGCTGCCGGAGAATGAAAAGATACTACAATCAGCATCTCCTAGATATGGGACAAGATAAATTTACAAAAGAACAATATACGGTGCCAAGGAAGTATCCCTAATATCGTGACTAATGACGAGGGAAACGTAACTTCACTTCCGCGGTCAGCCAAAGCGGCCTAACGAGAGGAAGAGTGAGCGGAGCCAGAGGCCGCTTCGCACTCGCCTCGCGTTCCAGCTTTCTCTGGTCGTAGTCCTCGGTGGTCCACACATCGTAGTCGGAGAGGTACCGCCAGTCTCCGTTGTAAGAGCTCAGTCGGATGTTTCGCAAGGTGGGACA
>WSUD01000476.1:0-15008 GCA_019633495.1 Tulasnella sp. 427 | reverse complement strand
AGACCCTGCACGGGATGCCCGACATCTCCGGCCAAACTCTTGAGCATGACGCAGGAACATTCACCGGTGAGCTCGTTTTTGGTCTGTCGGACGTAGAGCGGGACGTATTTGCCGCGTTTCCAGAACCTGAGGAGTTGGGCTGTAAGACCGTAAGACACACCCATGTAATCGAGCGGTGGTGGTTTCAGCGAGCTGAGGGTTTGGAGGAGAGGCGGTAACGATGTGATAGCTCGAGGTGCGATGGTTTCATTGTCGAGAGTCGCGTCCTGTGTAACGGCCGATTGTTTAGTGCGTCTCCTAGTACGTTGATGATGTATATATCACCTCGTCCATACGCTCGTCTCGAGTGTATTCGCCTTTCACAGCCTCCGACTCGTCAAGGTTGAAGTATTCTCCTCTGTAAAATATTTCTAGCGCTTGAAGAGCACGGGCACCGTATCCCATCTGGAATGTCACTGTTTCAGCTGCTACACGAAAGGCATATTGTTTGGCAAAGCCTTACATTGCTGTAGTCCGGGTGTGTAGCAATCCTGACAACGCGAGCACCAGACAGCTCTGCGAAGTTGTTGTCTTGGAACTAGAGTATTCGCCGAGTGGTTAGAATGACCTCAATATTGCCGGAAGGGAAACATACCTGCATGGACATCAACCACGGAATCAAATCTCCGTCAGAGCGCTCTCCACGACCAAGACTGTCCAAGATGGATTGTTTCGCGATGCCCCCTTCTAGAGCTACCTGAATCACTACTAGCGGCTCTGGCAGCGTATTTTGGTCTTCTTTGAGCGGCGGTAACAGAACAAACAGCTGATGAGCCGGGGCGTCACTCATGAGTTGAAGGTCGTTCGGGGAGTTTTTGTAGTGAGACGAGACGTAGAGGGCCATTATCCGTTGGAGGAACACCTCAGAGGCCGGGTGGAAAGAGAAGAGTGTGTCGCGGGAGATGGCGTAGAGGTTACATTGTGAAGGATGGGGTGTACCGTGGGTAGTGGTAGGCGGAAGGATTGAGGCGTCCAGGCAGAGTAGGGTGTTGAGCCACCGTTCGATCTGGTCACCAAGACTGTATCGGATCGGCTCTTCGAGCTTGATCTCCCTGAGACTCCTGGCTTTTAGGGTACTTCCATGTCCCGCTCCGCTTTTCGATGATTTGACGACAGTCGTGGCGTTCGTAGCTCCATCGTCAGCGCCGTCTTTCGTCAGCGAAGGTCTGGTGCTTTCCCTAAGCTGCTGGATGAGCTTCAGAGACAGAGAACGACCGGTTCCCTCGTATCCGCTGATGGTCGATGCCATAAAGACTAGATAAGGACCGATGAGGTTCCTGACCAAAGGTAGAGGGATGGCAGCGGCTTCATCAATGATGACGAGCTCCGCCTGACCCAGAACATGTGCGTCTTGGGGTTGAATGTACTACAGGACCCAGTCAACTAACCCCGGTCTGGGGAATAGATAGAATTAGCAAATACCTGGATGGTTTGCCTATGTCCTTTGAACACGTTCACTCTAACGATGGCCTTGTTGAACTCGGGGTTGGTGCTCTGTGCGATGTCGTAGTCCAGATGCTCCTCGTAGCCGAGGACATCCATCCCTTTGAAAATGAACTCGAACAAGGTCTTCAAGTTTTCCGGGCTGGGGGATGTGACGAAGATGTTGGAATAGCCGTGGGCAAGGGCAGCCGCGATAGCAAGACCTAAGGCGGCTGATTTCCCTCGGCCACGAGCAGCGGTGAGGGTGACTGTCGAAGAAAGAGTTTTCTCAGCGATTGCATCGACGAACGTCAGGATAGCCTTGGCCTATAGTGTAGAAGTTAGCGAAAGCAAATAATTTGACATGAAGTCACAAAGCCTACCTGATCCAACGTCCGAGCGAGCTTCACGAGCTCTCCTATTGGTTTAGTCTCCGCCAAGCTGTCCTTTAGCTCTTTCAGCTCCTTCTCCACCTTTTGGCCCTTCCCTCGCTTTAAATCGTTTTCTTCTATCGGTAAGATGTCCTTGCCTCGGGAAATCGGGAGGACATTGAGTTCATCATCAAGGACCAAGCAATCTTCACAGGAACCGAGAGAAAGGATGAACCGCTCGTTGAAACGAGCTACGACGTCGGTGTGAGCTGAAGTTCGGTACCGTGAATGTACGTCCTAGAGGTCCCAAATCAATTTGAAGAAGACTTAAAGAGCGGTGGAGCTGTATCCTTACCATGGTTAGGCTGTAAAGCTGCCTCAAGGAAGTCATGGTCTTGAGCATCAAGACAATTACTCCTCCCCCTTCGACGGTTTCAATCGTTCGAGCCAGGACGTTCGGAGTAATGGCTTCAAAGTCTTGCAGGATACACATCCCATACGTGTTACCCAATATTTTGTGAGACTCTTTGTAGTAGCTGTTGAATTTCGACCACTAAGTTCCGATGTACCTGATGATCTCGTATGCTAACGCACGTGTAGCGAATGTCCGTCACTGAGATGAACAGCTCGAAGGGGGTACGCTCTCCGGCTTCTCTCTTTCCGCGTTTGACTTGTTTATTGATCTTGTCCTCTCGCGACTTGCGGTGGCTGGTAATATGGGTATCGCTCAGGCACTCCATTTCGATAAACCACATTCAATGCACATACGTCGTGAAACCAAGGTCCTTCTTGTAACACCATAACACGCTTGGGCGGGCAGACACCCGAGCCTGGGACAAAAGATAGTGGAGGTTGACAATCTAAGAGTAAAGAGCGGATGCTTTCAGCATCACACGGCGAGCCAACTTGTCAAACCACTGACCTGGTCACGAGCTTTATCACCCACAAGAACAATAAACGACCGGTGATTTTTCTTCACATTGTTCGCGATCAACGTAGGTAGTCGAGGGTCAAGCTGTTTTCTCATAGTTACGGAGGTGCTCTAGTTCGAGCAGTGCTGCTGTCTGGGAGAGTGGTAGCGTGTACTTGCGAGATTGTGAGCTTCGGAGCGTATGATCGAGTTGAGTTATTTGAAATAAAGATACAATGTAGTCTTTAGGCCGTGTGCATGTTCGTCTTTGAGGCGTTCCGCTAAGGTGAAAGTCCGTTCAGGGGTAATACAGACTGAAAAATCTGACGGCGAATACAAGTCGTTATCTCCGATACATCCGGCATCTGATGCTTATGGGAACCAACAGTCGAGAGCGTCCTTACCGTGTTCGGATACACTCCGCTTTATCAAGAAGGGCGTATTGGGTGTGGATTGAGGGCAAAAAACAGGACCCTCGAGCCCTGAGTACTACTAGAAAGCACAACGAAGTCTAGCGTAACACGGGTTAGCCAAACCCGGGAGGGCATTCTGTTTCCGACCGAGAATGAGCTAATTGCCTAAATTTGGTTTACAATACTACCCGTGAGTTATTGCTTCACACCAATGCCTTCGGTGAGGTCGGGTCCGAGGATAGCTAGAGGCCTGGCAATGCTCGGCGTCGTCGGCCATGCCTTTGAGCCGCCGGGTAACCAGTGCCGCACTACCGGACAGACACTGCAGCCTCCTCGCGCTTCTAAGCACGGTCCGTTAAAAATAGAATTCATGACGAAGATGTGTTCTCTTCTATGAACTTGCGGATCAAAGCGAGGACTTCCTCCTTGACTTCGGGTGGCACAGCAGCTGGAGCCGAAAAGGCCCCGGATTAGATGCCAATACCATAGGAATGTTAGCCAAGTCATTCACGTACCTTCGGCGTTGGGTACCATCTCGGTCATTAGTGTCTTGAAATGGAGAGGTTGCTGCTGACGAGCGCTTTCTACGGCCAAAAATATATCAATGTCACGATGAAAAATTGCCGCTACAGCCTGGAAAATGTAGCCGTTGAACCGAGCCTATTGATACTCACCTTTGGCATTGTTATAAGTCTCGTCCGTCCAGCCGCTCTCCGAAAGACGATCCTTCAACACAGCGGAGATCCTATGGAACGACCAGCAAGCGTTCAAACACATTTAGCGCCCATCCTTCCTTCACAGCCCTGTCCTAAGAAATCTGCAGACCTGTCCCATTCCCCAGTCTTTATGAGTCGCTTTACAATATTGTCCTGAAGTTCTTTAAGTTCCGAAGAACTGATCTCCTGTCCACCGAGCCCAGCCGGCTTTGTTTTGGTCTGTGCCTTTGAGGGCATTAAACTACTTTAAGTAGTGTTCTTTTCTTGAGAGTCAAGGGAGATTCTGGGCCCGAGGTTAAGAGGGATTTTGGCCGACAGGAAGCAAACGGAAGACAGAGGAGCACGCGGAGACCTCGCTTGAACATTCACACGCGGAGCGGGGATCACCACCGAGCAGTTGAGAATTCGCGCAGCTGTATCTCTTTTGCGCACTTTGCAAGCATCGAAGTGACTTCGTTTTCTCATTTGCACGCGCTTCGAGCTTTCTCAATGCGGATGATTCGACATCGAAGGGAAGGAAGTCGCATGCGGGCGCTTGATTGTGGTGTGGGGAGAAGAGTTCTACACCAACGTAAGACAATCCGTAATGATTGAGAGACATTAGACACCTGCGTCAAGCTTATGGTCATATTCGGCAAGAGGTATTGCAGTGCATTGAATAGTACAGCGGTTCCATTGAGCAGGGCACACCGTTCAAATTCCGTTAACCGAACGCGCGTCGTTCACATGTTTCGATCGCTAGTGCCGTTTAATTTCTCGTAAGGTTTTCGGACTAATTTTCACTTTAACTGCAAGAAACTTGTTGAGCTACTGATATCATTTAGCTTAGCATTTAGGACTATATTTCGATGGCGGCTGGATAGATGACCTGAACGACGTCGAGGGTAGTTGGAGAGATGAATCACTGAACACAGATCTCCGGGACCGGAAGGCCGTTCTTGATTGCATGCTCTTTGATGCGGTTCAATTGATCCTCTTTCATCTTCGCTTCCCCAGTCCATCGAGCGGGGACGATGCGTTGACGAGGCACGGTCGGCTTGAAGTCGAACCTGTCTTTGCTGAGCGCTTTCAAAGTCTTGAGCTCCACCAGCGAGAATTCATCAGGGTTGGAGCGATTGAAGTTGAAAGGCTCCTTAAGACCGGCCTAGGAGAGTGTGATGTAAGGCTCCTGACCGTTTTCTGGCGACAAATAGATGTCTGTGCTGGATACGTACCGGTGGGTTCGTAATGATCCTCGGAGTCCTCAACGCATTCTTGCTTGCCGAGTGAAGCATCAAAGGATGCATCAAAATCACGTCTCCAACGTCTCCCGTCAGCTCGACGAAATCGCCCTCCGATTCCTTCAACCTCGCCATGAAGTCGAATTTCCGCTCGCCCTCACCCAGGCCAGGCATGATGCCCTCGGGATGACTCGCTAACAGCCGGGCCACCGAGGCGATGCTCCGAGGAGCGATATATGTACCGCCTCCGCTGGGGAGGATCTCGGAAAAGATCGGTATGATGAGGAGAGCTTGTTCGGGCGAGTCGAGAAAGTGAAGGAAGAAGTCCCCTGGGTACCGAGAAGAGGAACGTGAGTCATTCGAAAGGCAAGGGATGAACTTCAAGGTATACTGACCATCGCAATGCCAGTTGTCGAGTTCTTCGGGAGGAACGACTTTTCCCTCCGTCTCTGCGGAGCCGAAGTTGATGATGAAGCTATAGCCATAGCGGCACGAGCAACAATCAGCTCCATACTTGCAATGATCACCTTGAATCAAAAATTACCTATCGTTCCACGTCGAGGTATTTTCGTTGATCCGATCTTCGCCACCCAGTAAGTCACACATCGCTCCCCATCTGAGGGATTGTGTGAGATCAGAACATCCCGCAATCCCCACTATGAGTCACTTCGCATCAAGAGATTGGCTCACGCTTTGGGACTAAATTCTTTGACTTTGCGCGGTCGAAGCCTAGGAAGGTGTAATCTCTCAGACGTCCAGGTAGATTTGTCATAAGGATCGAATCCAAGACGGATCCACCTGACCATAAACATCATTCAGCTCTTTCACATCGTTCAATGTATTTGCTGCTTCTCCGTGGACGTACAAGTCCCTTGTCATATCCTCGGCTTGCTCCCTTGTGAAAGCCTGGGGGATCTTCACAAAGCCGCGGTCCATAAAATGCTCGACTTGTTCATCTGAGTTAGACCCCAAAATGCCGCAATCGGACTTTAGAATAGTAGGAACGTGTAGACAACGATGGACGCATACCAGTGAGCTGCTCGTACTTCTTCGTCATTTGTACTCGACGTGTACGCAAAGTGAGGGAGTTGAGGAGATGGAATCAGAGCTCCTACATATCCACTTATATGCGTCGAGGCGGTCCATCGAAATAGCAGCCTCCACTAGAAGCATTAATGTCTTGATATCATAGTCACAAGCTATTGGACCCGATCGCCCAGTCCTTCAAGTCGATAAGATCAGCGTTGGATGGTTTATCCGAGCCGTCTGCCGGTCAAAGCTTCGACGGTGCCGAGGCCCAGTCGGCCAGGCTACCGACAGTGGACACACTCCACAAAGTAAAACGTGAGATGAAAGAGTAAAGCTGTCGACAGGCGTGGCATGGGAGCATCGAGGCTTCAAGGTGTACGCTAAGCCATGAAAGGGCCTTACACAAAAGGGAAACCGGCATTCGTCTCCCTGACGATTCACAGCTGCAATTAAGTACACGAAGCGACCTCACACCTTTCATACACTCCTCGCGCCTGCTGCTAGCCATGCGTTGAGTCATAGGCGCGGGTCCTTGCACCGAGTAGCGGAACGGCCAACACGATTTACATATGTAGCAGTCCGTGGGAGTCACGTGAGGCGAGGTGGCGATGCCTCCATTCGGACATCCGGTAGAGGTCATGCCGCCTTTAGGATAGCCAAAAGCCGTAGTTCGCGCCCCGAGCATCTTAGCGGCGGCTTTCGAAGCTGAACCGAGTAAGCAGGGCGTAAACAAATACCGCAAAGTCTAGGTTTCCGTACCCGGGTGGGGCTGTGGAAGGTGGATGCGGGATTTACGCTAGCCCAACAGTCTTTTGACCTCAAGGCACAAAGCTTGCGATACGGACCAAAACTGTGTGTTGTTTGACTCGTTGCCAGGGCGCTTGGGCCTCCTCGTATATAAATGCTGGTCGTACGACCTCCACCGAGGATACCAACTTCCCCTCTCCCACCCTCGACTCCCAAGTCAAAAATGCAGCTCTGCCTTGCCTCCGAGAACGGAGAAGTACCAATACGAGCACTTTCAGGGCGCATCGTCAGCAGAAGTGACATCCTACATTATGGCGAGGTGACCGACCTCGTCCGCGCCGAATACACGTTCGACAACGCAACGTCACAGTCCGTGGCAGTAAAGCGTGTCCGCTGCGTCGGTGGCCGCCAGCGATACGACACTAAGCTCTTGGACGACCATCTTAAGGCAAGTACAATTATTCTTTTTTGGCATCATTCTTTGTTGCGGTTGCTGACGAGTTCTTTGTCCAGGTCATCAGCGAGCACTTCCCAAGGTGGATCGGTCTCGACCACAGAAACATCAACCCAGTGCTCGACTTCCAGATATCCACCGATCCTCTCATCGTCAACCCTTGGATCCGATATAGTCTTTCGCACGTTATGAATGCAACCGCCGCAAATCCTGAGCTCTTGGAAATCCGCCAGCGCATCGACAAGTGGTCGGTCATCAAGGACGTCTGCGCGGGTTTGGAATACCTCCACACCCGGACCCCACGACCAGTCGTCCACGGCGGTATCTCGATGAACACCATCCTCGTCGACGACAGCGACAACATGATCTGCGCCAAGCTCAGCAACTTCGGTTTGGAGCCCATCCTCCGCCGGATATCCTTCGACAGTGTCCTCACCTCCATGAACGACCCCCGTGTGTACACCCCCGCTCCCGAGGTCCTCAGCGGTACTCCACCGGAGTACGAAGAGGTCGTCGGTGAAGCCCCACCGGGTATGGACGACGACGCCGACGTTGTTGCGCCGAGCGGCATGACTCCCGCTTCCGACATCTACGACCTGGGCACCTGGATGCTGGAGTTCCTCAGCGGCAAGACGCCCTGGTTGAAGTCTAGCAGAGCGAAGGCCGTCATGGATACCATGAGAGGCCTACGACCCACTCCCGCTCAGCATCCCGGTCTCCCGGAAACTCACCCAGCTTGGGACTTGATCCGTATGTGCTGGGCTCAAAACCCCAAGGAGCGACCGAGCATCCGGACTGTCATGCAACTCGTACGTTGTGTCTAGTCCAAGTCTCAATTTGGACTGCAGGCTAATCTATGTTCCACTTTCTCTAGGTGAATGCAATCGCGCCTTCGCAGGGACGCAGGGCAACGCCCCAGCACGAATGGACCGTTCCTTGGTATTCACCCTCTAAGTTATAATAACGGGCACTCGTATGTCATTTAGATCCTTTCCTCGCTCTTCTCTTCTTATTATGTATCTCTATGTTATCTTTGGCATGCAGCCGGGTCCTCCAACTCCTGCTGCCCTCCATTCCTCCATTCCTCTACAATCTCCACTCCACCATATACCCCGATACCCCCATTACACATTACACACATCGCTCAGTTCTTTCGCTTTATTCGTTGTACTTTATCATCTAGTAGGCCTCGTCTTTTTCTTTTGTAGTATAATACGATGCTTAGAGTCCCCGTACACCTGAGTGACGGCCACTTCCGCTCGCCCCGGCCCTCGTGTCCAGTGCATCGTCAATAACAATAAACAAAGTCGAGTAATCGCATAACGTCTTTTGACTCATCCAATGAGAAGCAGCCTGAGCGCTCCCGAACGATGCACCGGGCTGCACCACTCCTGTGGCAGTGTGGCACCGTCCTACCAGGAGGTTCCAGCGAAACAGTGCAAGGCTAAGAAGCCCTCGTAAAGTGCTCAGCGGTGAGTATGATGAATCGAATGATACTACAGAGGGGTCAATCGAGGTCTCGAATTCAAGGTCCTTGTGAACAATTTGGGTTCGAAATAAAGGACCTGGCAAATTGCGGATGTTCCGCGGAGGTAGGTAGGGTCACTTGCTCCACCAAAGTTCCTTCAGCCAAGACTTGTGGCCTCGTATCTTTGAACAGAACAAGCGAGATTGTTGCCAATGTTTCCAAGCGAATGTCGCTCAATTTTCATTTCCGGGGGTTGTCTCGTGTTGGCTTCCTCTCCGGGTTCTCCGTCCCGCCGGGACCCTCTTTTTTTTTCAAATTGGGAAAAAGTTGGAGCCGAGCCGCGGGGCAACCGGCTTACCTCCCGCACTTCGAGTTTCTATAGAAATTCATAAAAGGTTCAGCCTAACAGGCGTCTTGGTGGATGTTTCTTTGACGGCTAAGCTCCGGTGGTTTGAACTGCGCAGGGTAAAGGGATCTCAAAGGTGCTAGGGATATTTACTGTGCGTCACGGTGCCTGCTGGGGACCGACGTGGTCGCGTCCTTACAGTAGCCGCAATGTTTCACTCGATAATCGCTCAATGCTGTGGATACGTAACGTTTGTGAGAAAAAGAGGTGGTTTGACAGGTGTGCAACAGACATTTCACTCGAAAACAGAGAGCCCATGAACTTTCAACGTCAAGCCTGCGTCCCTTTCTTACCTTTGCCGAGGGATATTTGCCTCAAAGATAGAAGGGCTGTAGTTCTCATTCTGTCACGCGCGATCAAGACGCCATTGAATGAAGTCACAGAAAACATCGGGAAAACATTTTCAGAACAGATGATCAAAGCTATAACTTATTTACAAAGTCCAAGGCGCAGCTACTGTCTAAGCTCTAGTTCAGGTTGAGCTCGATTCACCGACAGAGTCCACATGATGTTCGTGTTTGGTGCCTGACGGGCCAGCGACGCCCACTTGGGCGTACCCAGGATACGCGGTCTCGCCAAAGAGCTGACGTTGACGAACGAGCGCATCTTCCTCTTCCAGCGCCCCGATTCCTCCAAACCGGTCCCAGATCGACGCGTCATCCTCAGCAGGGCGAGGTGCTTGGTAGCGATTGGCTTGAGGGACGAACTCTTCTTGAACTGCCGCTCGACCCTTTCCTTTGTCTCTGCTGACTGATTGAGTGTCAGAGGCTACGCGTTCCCCATTGGCAGATAGGTATTTTTGCTACAGGTATACCAACAACGGTAAGCTTAGGTCTACCAGCAACAGCCTAAGGACGCAGGGTCTAGACTTACTGCGTGCGTACTGCTCGCAGCTTCCTCGATCAAATCGGAAACCCAAAGGCTCTGCTGATTATACACTTGTTCGTCTGGGAACGCCCAGTCCAAGTTTTGCAGGAAAAGCGAATATGGGAAGAAGATAGTAGATGGATGTCGGACAACGAACATGGCGGTTTAGCGACGTAGTATGATTGAGGCTGAGTATTGTACTCGCGCACGTTGACATACCTTATATAAAAAGCAGTAGATATGGACTCGTCAGCGTACGATGGTTTACGAAAGCGGGTGGAGAGCTGAACAGTCATCACATGGCGACGACGGCGACGGGTCGGTATTCCCAGAACGTCAACGAACATGCGAGAACGCCGCGTAAGACTACCTCCAGGGCACCTCGAAATCCCCACTCAGCTCTGACAAGACGTATTTCAAAATGTAAGTGAGCTTAAGATGACATTAGTTCAGTGCTTGAAAGGAATCAGCCGAATCGTGATGGGAATCGGATGGAATACGGTCAATCGAGGAGGGCGAAAAGCAGAGAGCGTTTGATCTCAGTTTGAGTCCATTTTAACTAGAGATAAGTAATGTAACATAATAACAGTACTGGAAAGAGTATTCAGACTTGTTCCACATGGTTAGAGGCAGGACCTTTCTCAGAAGTCTGATCAGGCGAAGGCACTGGCATGAGGGCAGTTTCCGGACCGTCGACCACCGTATCTCGGCTTAAAAGGGCACCCCTCCGGATACAAAGGACCAAGAACGGCGTGATGTGAAGCTCGTCACCCATCCACGGGATGTTGGCATGGTGAGCTCCGTCGGTCACTTCGCCTAGTTGCACACCCGCCTAATAACGAGCCGAACGTCGTTAGCTCTAGACAAGGGATTGGATTAGTGGTTAAGACATACCGCGTATTCAGCTGCGCATACGTATGCTCTCTCTTTGCCCTCGTCGCTGGTTGGATTAGCCACGAAGAGCTCGTACGGGTCGGGGATCTCCGCTGAAGCGCGCGAGACGTTGAATTGCTCTCCCTCCAGCACTCGGTACCAACTGAGCAAGAAGTTGTTTAGCACAGCTAAAAGGGTCAAGGTCAACAGAGCGTTACGTACGCAAAGTCTGCGTTCTCCCCGCAAAGAACATCGCACTGCGCTCGGGGTAGCATCAGCTTCAGAGAGGTTCGTCTGTCAGCCGTTATGTAGATTTCTACATAGGACGGAAAAGACAACCGACCTCCGACTGTGTCTTACTCCAGGGAATGTACATAAACTTCCCGTTTCCTATATGCCACCCTAATCTATCATCAAGGAAGTGTGGTCAGCTCAACGTATCTCCTGCGTCGTAGATGATCGCAGCGTACTTTCCGACGCGATACCGGCCCTACCAATGCACAGAGATCAGGTCAGACAAGTCCACGTATGACGCTTTGAGTACATAGGACTTGCCTCGTAGAAGATACGGACAACGTAGAGCTTTTGATGATCCCATAAATACGGATCTGGGTCTCCGTCTTCGTAACCGAGAGGAACGGCGACGTCCGTCACCGTTGTGCAGTACTTCAACCAGCGGACTGGGATGCGACCACGAGGTGGAGGGATCTGCGGCAGGTCGTTCATGGTTAAAAAGAATGCTGATCGTCGAGGTATCAATTCAGCGGACACACCTGGCTAGGTTTCTAGAGCCCAAGAAAAGAGGTTCAGTCACCTGCTCTAAGGCAAAGCAAAGTACAATCTACTCACGGGGTCGTTAAGTACGAGCATGTTTTCGACAATCGCAGCCTGACGCTCGTATTCTGCCTTCTCCTCTTTCATCCTGACCTCCAGCTCACGAGTTCGGCCGGCGTCCAGAAGCTCGTCCGTGGAGAAGGTCAACGACTGGCTTGACCACCACGACACCGCAATCATGAACACCTGGAACCCAAATATCGTTGGAACCAAGATCCTTCCAGCAAGCATGACTTTTGGAGACGTGGACTCCTCGAACCCCGAGCTGTTGTCATTCGGCCACAAGTACGCGACGATGCTAACGGCGAAGGCTCCAATGGCATAGAAAGTATTGATGAGAGGGATGCAAAGCAAGATGTTGTCGATGAAGCAGTAGTATGTCAGGTAGGTGGTGAGTTGGATGATGCTGAAATGCCGGTTAGATAGTTTGCTGCGGTATATGTGGGCGTAGGCGACGGCGTGAGCGATGGAAGAGAGACTGGAGAGGAGTGCGAATAGTAGGGCGTATCGAGAGGCGTCGCTGATTCCTGGGAGAGCCAAGAACGATCCAACTGCGCTTAGAATCAAAGCAGTCTATTGAATATTTAAAGTCAGCTTCCAGGCCGTTTAAACTGCGTGCTATTATTGATTGACGTACAATGACATTCGAGCTCTCCCACTCATTGACCATGCTTGCACAATATGCCTCCCAGGCAGTAGTGGCTCCTTCTCGACTAACATCGTTGGTGTAAATGTCGGGCTCCGCTCGTATGACGGTGATGAGCTCCTGATGCCGTTTCTAGCAAACCTGGAGGTCAGCCTCTCACTAATAGACGGATGTCTCACTCGAGACTGACCACATATAACTTTGGAAGCCATAGACAGAATATCCATATAAGAGGTTCGGCAAAAGCTGGAAGGGAGCTCCGTTGGACTAATCTCCGTCGGGGACTTTCCACGAGGATGTCAGACACTCCACACGCGCATCGCACCAATCTTCTTCACTCACGTCCGAAACCCTCTCCGCTGTCTGGATTCCAGGTACTTGACGATTTCTGGTACCTCGGGCACGCTGTCGGCCATACAGGTCTGAACGACGTTGGTAGATCGTGGTTGGGTTATGAGAACTTAGGGAGCCAGGGGCTTCGTTCGACTTTAGACTGGACTTGCCGCAACGACGAAGAAGAAGCAGTGATCGGCACTGCCTTCGGCGCCCACAATTCGCATGACATTAGCACTTCTACTTCTACAGCCAAGGGAGCCACATCACGCGGTGGCGGGAACATGACGTATAGTATCGAGTGAAAAGCGTTGCAGTCTGTCCTAAGATGCGTTGGACGTTCTCGACCCGGACCCAGATGCGTTTGGTAGGATTGAGAAAGTCCCCGTATTGGCTCCGAACCAGCGATCGTTCGCTGCTTTCACTCGTGCAGCAGCGGCTGCAGCACCAGGATTGACGAGCTCCAATCCTACAAAGGTCAAATTAGTACGGTAATTTCTTAGTGCGGAACGTGGAGCGTACCCTGGACTGGAGTGAATACGAGCGAAGTCGCTGTTCCCGAGATACCTTGCGTCTGAGCTGCCTTGGTAAGGACCTGGGTCCGTAAACGGTTGGCTTTGGACATTTTGGCTGCGGAAAACGTAAAAAATAGTGAGTAAATAAGAGCTGATGCTTAGTCGTAGACCACCTACCTCGACTTTTTGAGTCCACGACGTTGGCCCGGACTTTTCCGGTCGCAGAACCCAACATCCCCAATCCTTTAGTTTCGTCGAAGGCGCCAACTTCCTCCTCCGCCTCGCCGAACGCCATCCGGTTTTGCAGCTTCCTCAACTCCGTTTGTGCATAGGCCTCCTTGGCTTTTCTTGCCCTACGGAATTTGGTTCAGTCAGAAGTCAGATTTTGAACGATCGACGATCACGTACTTCTTTCCACCTCTTCGTTTCTTCGGACCGTCATCTGGAACGGGTAAAGCCTTGACAACCTTGGCCGGTGGAGGCTCCGCAAGCTTCTCGATGTGTTTCGCCACTTTCTCTCGCTGCTGTCTTCCAAATGAGCCTGCAATAGGTCGGTTTCGATAAGTCGTATGTACTGTACGATTAGTCTCTCTAAATGAAGCGTACCAGTACTTCCAGGCTGAAGGTCCATCCTAGCAGACAAGGCAACCTTCGCAGCAAGCGTACGCTGAGCCTTTTGTCGGTAATCGGACGGAGTTTCTTGAATCAAGTCGGACTGGGCGAGGAAGCCTGAATGGCGGTTTTGAGTAGCGGTCGAGAAGCCGGCGACGATTTTCTTCTGCACGCCCAGAACCTGAGCAAGGAGCGGGATACGCATCAGTAAATAAGGAACGACTGCCGAAAACAATGTGCTCCGCACCGCAATATTGCAAGCAGGCATCTTCGCTAGGGCATTCAAACCACCAGCTACACCGAGCAGCTTGGCTGCGCAGGTACTTCCGACAATAGCGGTTAGGTTCGGTGCCAGAACGGACATTCGCGATCGAACGTAGTTGAAAATCTATAAGAGAGAGAGATTCAGATTAGAGAGTGAATGAGGTTACCTTGAATTGAGGAACTAACCTTTTTCCTCGCGTCTTCCAACCGCTCGGCAAGATCGCAAGCTCTCAAGACGGCTTGCCATTCTCCCTCCGGAAGTGGGGTACCCTTTGTTGTTGTTGAAGCAATGGTGACTGTCATGACGATAGCCGGCGGTAATGACCCGGTCAACTTCCCTCGTGGAAGTTCCTGCACATCCCAAACGAAGTGAGTTTAAAAATCCTTCGGCAAGTCTTAACCGTTTAATGAGCTTACCGCCTCGTTGCCCATCACACGGACGGCGCGGATGAACATGTTTGGATCCGGTACGAGTTGGTGCAACTCGGGGAACTTGGGACTGTAGGTGTCGCGGATGAACTGGAAAATGGTGCTTGTTAGCCGATTGCAATCGGACACCGAATGAGAAGATACAAGCTGACTTTGTGAACGATGAGAATTTCGTTGTCGATATCGACCGACAGGTTGTTCGCCTTAACGATGAGTTCGTATTCGGGGTTATCCAGCGTCATCGTAGTATCCTTGGACGGATTTTCGATGTACTGATCGATAGCCTAGCAGTCAAAAACGAAGCCCATCCCATCAGTACCGCCCCGGATCCGTACAGCTGACCATTAGGATCCACTCACGTGGAGAACGTCCATCATGCGCTTGCTTCCCTCGAGCTTGGCTACGTTCCTCACGTCGTCCACCTCCGCCAAGTCCATCTG
>WSUD01000475.1:0-15057 GCA_019633495.1 Tulasnella sp. 427 | reverse complement strand
TGGCGTAGTAAATGACAACAAGGACGTAAAAGTTGCAGAGCGAAAGAAACAAAGAAGAGAGAAAACCAAACGCCCACGTCAAGACACTCACTCCTTCTTCTTGAGTGCACCCATGAACGCCAGCTTCTCCGAGGGTGTCTGGAATCCACCGTGGCCGAACTTGGACGAAGTGTCGATGAACTTGAGCTCGATCTTCTCCAAGTCTCTCCTCGAGGTGTGGACCTGGAGCGACTTGCGGATGGTAATGATACGTTTCCGTGTACCGGCAACGCCACCCTTGACCACGACAAAGTCGTTCCTGATGGTACCGTAGTGAGGGAAGCCACCCATGGGGGTGATCTGCTTGTTGGTGATGTCGGATTCGGTGGTAGCGTTGGCTGGGTCGTCGCCGGCGCCGATACGGTAGATCTTCTTGTTCACCTCAACACGGTGGTGGTATCCGTCTAAAACCGACTTGTTAGCTCTCCGAAATTCATCGGAACGAGTGGGAAAATGACAACGCACTTTGACCGGCACGGGCGACAGAGTACATGACCTTCGAAGGATGCCATGCGCCAATGCAAGCAACCTTCCTCAAGCCCTTGTGAGTCTTTCGCGGCAGCTTCTTAGTTCCCCAACGGTGAGTGACACCTTCGAATCCGTGACCCTTGGTGACGGCGATGATGTCCACAGGCTCGTCCTGGGTGAACACGTCCTTGAAGTTCACGGGCTTCTCGAACAAGCCCTGGGCGTAGGCGACCTTGTCGGCAATCGAACCACCGTTGACCTGGATCTCCATCAAGTCGGCCTTCTTCTGGTTGATGCTGGTCAAATGGTGCTGGGTGTGGGCGAGGACGCGGACGACGGTGCAGTACTTGCGAATGCGCTCGAGCTCCTTGGCGACGGACTTGTTGTCCTCGGAGTAGCGCTTCGCGTACTTGGTGAAGGCCTTCTTCTTGCTGCTGTACCAGTTGCGGTAGAACCGGCGCTTGAGGTCCTCGGAAAGGTGAGAAGCCCAGACGGTGGTGAGGGTGCGGAGACCGCGAGGAGTCTCGACGTAGCCGACGACGCCAACGACGATCATTGGTGGTGTCTCAATGATGGTGACGCATTCGACGACTTCCCTCTTGTGCATCTCTGTCGAAGGTCCGTTGGGTTAGCACAAGTCTTTCGCCAGGATGAATGTACGTTCGACGTACTGGAGCCTGGACGATCCAAGTCGCGAACAATGTGGGTCATGCCAGCCTTGTAGCCCATAGCCGCTGTTAGGTGAACGGGCTTCTTGGGGTCATCCTTCGGAATGAATGGCTCAGAGTTAACAATCTCCCTCCCAACTCTACATGGTCACCACAAACCTTGGGGAAAGACTTCACTCGTCCACGATGACGAGCTGCCCTCTTTCTGGGAAGGAATCCGAGAGAGCCGTGGCGGGGAGCTTCGAACTATCGTCGGTAAAGGCACCATTCGCAGTCAGTCTACGCTGAAATATTGAAATTCCAAAGGATGGTCGTCCGAACCTTACGGTGGCTGGATAAAACCGCGGAAGGTCGACGGATCAGTCACTTTGCATCATACTCCTTTGCTCTTGCGACGTACCTCATTTTGTGGAAAGGAGGAAGGGAATGAGAGGCGTTGTCGTCGGGGAGGGCGAGGAATGCGAGATATTGTTGGTGGTCGGTGCACGGGGAATTTGTCAGCAGGCTTGGGAATCGTTGAGCCCCTGTGAGCCCTCTCGCTTCGAGCCTCGCGAAATTGATGTCACCTGGCCCATCTAAAGATGAAGTGTTCGAAGCCGGTCAAAGTACAGGTCCGTAGAAGCGAAGGTAGTTTCAGGCTATGATGGTCTCAGTTATGATGGTCTCAGTCATGTTATTCCTGTCTTTTGCGATCACCCCGGACCGACCTCGCTTTAGGCAGTCAGTCCCACGAAGAAATTGCGTATAAGCGTCCTCGTGTTAGCTCGCGCTGGACCAGCACGATACACTCTACTGCAGAAAGATATCGGAGGGGATACGAGCTCTAACGTTCTGTCCTCAGGCGCTGCCTTGCAGTCCCCCGACAGCGACATTTCTCTGGAGCTTAGTCCTTCACAAGATACCCTGTAAAGGATTTGCTCTTTAAATATCTATAAGCTATTAGAATATGCTACTGTCGTTTAATGCTTCACCTGAGTCAAGGATCTACGGGAGCTTTGAGCCGGAGCCAGCACGACCCAATGCGGCAAAGGCCAATGCGATCGAATTCAATTCTTCACAGCACATGATACGCAGTAATCCTGCTATACAGTAAGAATATATTGCAAAAAAAAAGGCTTTAACCCCTCGGAGCTAGCTTGATCGGCGTGAACCAATTATGGCCGCGACACCCGTGCACCATTGCATACTTACCCACAAGCTATCAAGTCGGCGGAGAAACTGAGTGAGATGCGGTCTCTAGATTATTATCTTCTTTCAGCGCGTTTGACTGAAGTGCTTCCGTCGTTGGGTGAGGGTGACATCTATATCCACGAGGATTGGACAGAACTCTCAATGACCCTTGAGGTAGACGGATATAACTGGAGGTAGAGCATGGCTTTCTGTGGTTTTTGAAATTTCTTTGCACTGAAAGTGAGTGCCGCAGGGAGCTGAGATGATGGACATGCCGGCTACGGTTGGAGTTAAGCTAGTTATCCCCCTTCAACCAGCAATATTCTTCGAGAAACCTAAGTCAATAATCGAGCAATGTGCTTCTAGAGATGATCTAGTGATTCGACCACCCGTACATCTGTTTTCAGGGTCACTGTGGGCGATATTTGTTAAGCGATCACCTGCTCACGATGCATGACCAAAGAGTATGCCGCATATAGTATGCTGTCAAGTAGAACCTTCAAAATGAAGCTCTGCAAAGTAACCCAAGAGAGCCCGCACCGGACTTTCAATTTCAAATGACAGGTCGATTACTCTTGCCCCTTCTCGAGCAGCTGCACGGACGCATGTCCATCCTTGTGCTCACGGTGCACCTATAGTCAATCGCAACGTCATGGCACTTGTCATTTTATCCTTGTCGTTCAGTGCCTGCGAATCGTCGCGTGCACCTCTGAAGAAGGCCCAATACACTTGCGGCACGCGTTCCGGGGCAAGCGCGAACGGACATTAGATCGCAGAATATCCGAACGACTGGCAAGTTAAACTATCTCGACCCTTCGGGATTCTCACAAACGTGGCGGACCTCGGTCTCAACGGAGCGGTACCCGAATATCCGGGGCTTGGTGGAGGTGGGGGGATGGATGGATATTCAGTAGTCATGACACGCACGGCAACGGGGGCAGAAGTGAAAAGCAACAGTCATCAAGATACACAACAATTTGGTATTACGTAAAAAACGAAATCAATTCGTATGTTAACTAGTAGTCAGGTACCTGTCATGCTTGGAAACCTTCGGCAGCTCGTCGCCGCTTGTAGTCGTCGACCCAGGCGCGTTCAATTTCGCCCTTGGGCAGGACGGTGAAATTCAACGAACCATCCCGAAGCTCCAGTCCGTCCCTCTCGCCTGGAGTCGACGTAGCAGCAGCCGCGTCGCAAGCATCACGCAGCGTCATCCGTTTCCCAATCTTCAAAAGCCGCCGGCGGTGGGTGATAGCGTAGATGGAGAGATTCGAGGTCGTGTACTCGCCGGTGACATCCCAATCTGGACCCTTTGCGGTGGGGCGAGCTCCGAAGCCCTGCAAGGGAGGTGCCCCTGGGGTGGGCGGGAACATGGTTACGAGGTGCGAGGAGAATGTTGCCGAAGGGTCGAAAGACGTGATGAGGTCGGATTGGTTGTACTGTGGGTATCCGAGGAAGACGGGGAAGAGGATGGGGGTGACGCTGGTGCGAAGGCCACTGAAAGCGGGATCGAAATGCGGTTGCCACTGTGATGGGGCTTCATTTGATGAGAGTGGCAGGACGACGAGATTCAAAGCCTTGAGAACGAAAATGTTAGCCATTTCGGCCCGGACACAGAGCAACTCGCAGAGCCGATGAGCTTACCTGGAAAGCAGCGGCCATGACGCGCCTCTCCTCACGGTCTTTCCGCAAACGTTCTTGTCTCTCAATTTCCTTCTGTTCATGAGCTTCCTTCAAACCAATGATCTTATCTCGTTGCTGCCGAACCGAGGTGTTTTGAGGGTCAAAGGCAAGGCAGCGGTGGCAGACATCCAGCGCCTCAATGTACCGCTCTAACGACACCAGTGCCGCCGAAGCTCGAAAATAAGCTTTAGGACTCTGTGGGTTGATCATTAGTCCTGCCGAAGTGTCCCGTAGAACCATCCCGAAGTTCTCTGCAGAAAGGAACAAGAAGGTCCACGGTCAGTGTCAGTGTTGTGAGAACGTCATGCCGACAGGGTAACCCCAAGCATCTGGGGTGCAGGAACAAGCCAAAGTTCGGCAAGAACAAGAATATTGAATTGTTCCGCCCTATGCAAGGCGGCGTACTCACTCAATTCGAGGTTACACGCAGCCCTGTTGAGTAATAGCGCCTCTTGGATTATTGGGTCGGATGGGTTCACGTTGATACCCTGAGTGTAATAGGCAGAAGCCTCGCGAAAGCGCTTTCCTCTGAAGTACTCGTTGCCCTGGTCTTTGAAGCGTCGTGCCTGCTCTGTTGGCGGTTTTGAAAATAAGCGCGGTGCGTCGTTGGAGCGAGCCCAGGGACGCGTCAGGAATTAGCCACCACACGACTAGGTTACGACGGGGATAGACGCACCGTCCGGACTGCCTTCATAGACAAGAGACTGAAGGGCTTCGAGTGCGATGTTGTTGCTGCCGTCGTCTTCTGGCAGATGCCTCATAAAAAGCGGGATTGAGTCAAGGTCCGCCAACGAGATTCCCGCTGGACGTGGCTCTGGGCGTGGCAATGCCATCTTGAGAGGGTTGAGGGGGACTTGTGGAGGTAGGAGAGTGCAGAGGTATGTGGTGCTTTGTGCGAAAGTCGGGTAGAAATAGATGTTGGAAGGGGGAGTGTGGAGACGAGTGGAAAGACGAACCGCTGGAACAGCCCTAGCAACAAAGGAACGTAAATCTTTATAAACCCGAAACCGTCTGAGCTCCGAAACAGCCTCAGCATCTCCGTAACTCACTTTGGATTCCTAGGAATTGCCGTGTCGTCCGTTCGGCTCGGTACCATGCGCGAAAGAGTGAAGGGAGAGGGAGCAGGTGCACACTACGACGACGGTGCGCTGCGTGCGTCCCAGGCATGGATTTTTGGGACTCCGGCCAATTTTTACGTTTCCTAGGCTCCGATGTGCCCAGAAAAAGTATCCCGCTGTGTTATTCAACCTGGCCGCTCGCCACCACCTTAAGGACGGGCCTCCTTCACCTAGGCGGCCCTGTCGTCCGGTCAGCCGGTCTGAGCATGAGACTAAGCCCACCACCGATGGGCTCCTATTCCTTGACGATCGCATCTCAAAGGCCGAAGGACTGTCCTCATCCCGCACTCTGGGTGCCGTCTTTGCATGTCGAGGCATTGCCGAGACTGAGTTCAAATCGCGTACGAGGCTACTATCACTCTATCTCAGATTCCGAGGAACATTCTGGCTCCTTCGTTCGCTTTTCAGTAAACAGAAGGGTATCGATCTATCTTGATTAGCCTTATTAGGTCTTTCCAGGGGATTTTGTCACTCGCAATCGCTTGGGATTGCGGACTACGAACGACCAGGCGCTTCCGGGTTAGTCCTGAACGTGGCGTCACCAACTCCCCATGGAGCGTTTGGGCAAAGGGCGTCGACGTCAGTCCGGCTGGAGACCCGATTACGCAGTCGTCAACCTTTTCAGTGCTGTTGTCGTAACATGCATCGGGCCTGTGGGTCAGACGAGCACCTCTTCATGGCGTCTAAACAAATCAGTACTACCCTTTGTCTGGACTCTTAAAACCCTAAACGCACAGGGAGCGCCCTTCCAGGCCTTTGTAGACGCTCAGAGGGTCTCGCCAGGAATAGACCCTCGCCTTAGTAACGTCCTCGATATGTCAGTTGACGTCAATCGTGGTGGAGGATTAGGGGGAAAGGTCGGATCAACAGAGCCACACATCGGCCGTGCGGCCTTGCGGCTTGATTAGCAGCCTAATTTCTGCCATGCCATTGGTCTCGGTTTATCCAAAAGCATCACCATGAGATTCTCGCCTTGGGATCGTAAGTGCTGCCTCTGAATTATAATCGATTGATCGCGGGACAATGCAGTTCTATTCGGTGCGCACAACTGGGACCATGCTGTCTCGACTGAAAGTGAGAATCGCTGCACCGGCCTTGCGGAGGTCCTTCGTGCTTTCCGCCGCCGACAAAAAACGGCGTCCTCGGAGATGTTGAAAAGCTTGAAGATAACATGAAGAAGCTTTGCTTTTGCATTCAACGGGGCATAAGGGTCCCAGATACCTGACCAAGTTCGGATCTAGGGCCGACAAAATTCGAGTTCGCGAACTTTGGAGCTATCACAAGAGAAGAACTCGGCTGTTCTCGATTAACCGATGCTGGTACATTACCTGGTGGTTCTGTGTCTGCTGTGGTGGACCACAGGCAGGTGTTCACCTCGATGCCTGATCACGAACGTCTAGGTCTCAGCGTGGCTGGGCACGCTGCAAGCCGAGGAGTCGACGCGAAAGGGATCTCCGCTCAGCTGAGTTTAAAACAAATTCAATAGGAGTCCAAGATCTCTACCGTCGTGATCAATCTAGAACGACAATTTTCCGGTTTGGCATGAGGCTGACAGCGATGCCTGGCGGGTCGATCGAAGACCTTCCGCACCTCGTGCTACTATTGAAAGGCTAAAGGTAAATTGCATGCAGGCGCTCTGTGTTTTATTATTGGGAGACGAGTGTTAGGAAAAGCTTAGCGGATACAGAATGCTTTGCGGTCAGATGGCAAGCGACTCGAGGAATTGCACAAAGCCACAGGAGAGCAACAGCCGCTATCTCCTGCTTAGAAACAACTCGGATCGCCGAGATATTCTCTTTCATGCCTTCTTTATTGGCTTAAATTGAAACTTTTCGCGGCTACCGATCTTCGGAATTTGGAGGCAGCTGCTCACGATCGAAACGCGTCGCAATTTCAATTGTCAAGTGAGCTCATAGCTGAACCCCTTTCAAAGTGCACTACGTAGCATAAAACTGCGTATATGACGCTGTTTCAGAAAGCAAAAACCTTCGGAAGACGTTGCTAGGGACTTCGGTAATGCCTGCCGCGTGCCTTGATGTTGACATGACAATTTCCGAGGTCTTCTTACTTAGGAATTAAAGCTCTAGTAACTAACTTTAGCACTTCTGCGTTGATAAACCTTCGCGTAAGGGTAGTGTAGTATTCGGCTCGGGGAGCGAATATGGCTGCTGTTTTCAGCGTATACCCTCTCATGGATCCTTTTCAGCGTTTAACATACTAAAATCTAACTATATCATAATTCTACGGACTGATATATGCTTAACTATATCCCATTAAGTAGCTACCAGAGTCCGAGTGTCGAGGTAGCTTTTCGCCCTAAGCTCGGCAGGCCAGCTAGATTTCCCCAACCAAGAGGGAATCAGCGACACAAACTCCTCTAAAATCATCTCTTTATGATAATATAATGATTAGTCTACTTGTGTTCATCAGTGGTAAGCATTGTGTAATTGGCTGGCAAGGTTTAGAGGACGATGACCTAGGAACAGGAGCCGCGAATCCCAGACCCCAGCAAACAACCTCGCTCTAAACTTCGAACGACCTGCCCATCAACCAATTAGCTTTTTCAATGGGAGGACGTTCTTTCCCTCGTCTCTTCCACCAAAACCGGGTAGCCGGTAGACCGGGCACGTCAGATGCCGACCGGAAGGACAAGGAGCAAGCGTAATTATGATGACGTCCAACTGCTGACTAAGCGCACTTGTTAGTCCCCATCCCGGCTCACCCTCGTAACCCTTCGCGAGCCACGAGAGACCACGGTAAGCACAGCATCAGCAATGTGCAACCCTCGATGTCATAGAAAGCAGATCCCTGGTGTGGCCGGATGCCCTCATAGCGTCTCAATCTTGAACTTTCATTTGGCTCCTCACCAACGCGCTGGTTCACCCTGGTTCCGACAGTAAGTAAAGTTTTTCAATACCAAAATCTGGTGGCTTTGACAATTTGGCCGTAGTTAACTGGCTGCTGCACTCGTTGCGCTAGGACTGTCATGTACGCGATGGATGTTGACTTCGTCCTCAAGCCCTCCGATCGGTTGCTACAAGGGATATGTCATCAACCTTATCTGTACCATCCGATAGTCTAACGGCGAGCATGCTATAGAGGAGCACCTTATTAGAAAGCCTTTCGGCCAATTCCCAGTCCTCGATGTAGGTCCCTTTGCACTTCTTTCGAGTATCTCAATACACTTATGACACTGTTGAACCATTTAATGACGAAGGATTTAATAGTTTGGTAAGCCCAGTCAGTGGCCTCCGGCTGTTGGTGGACTGAAAGGCTATCGTGGAGGTATATTGAATCGCGAGCCATCACTCGATACATCGGATCTAAAATACAGCAAGGCATTTACCCTCTTCGAGCAAGCCGCCAGCGCAAAGCAGGCCGAATTCAGCCTCATGCCATCGATATCGCTGTGGAGAAGATCTTCAAGGCAAAACGGGGCGATGAGACCAAACTGCCACAACTCATTAAGATCCTGAACTCTAAGTTCGATTACCATGAACGGACTATCAGGAATCATGCATATCTAGGTGAAAAAATTAAATCCTTTTTTCTGCACACGAAGCGACAATGAAGTCGTTGACCAGCATTGAGCGAGTAGGTGGGAAGTTTGTTCGACCCATGGCATCTTCCGTATGCCGAAGTCGTGGAAAAGTTCCGCTTCAGCTATTCGAGTCCCACCCGAGTGTTACTATGTAGGAGCTCTCCTTTAGGTGCCCGATCTCTCGTTACAGACTGATGATCTTTCTTCATAGGTGGTGGCAAGCCCTCAAGAGACGACCTGCCTGAATCGAAGCCAACGCCCCTTGAACTTAGCTTCGGAGACCAGATGCTGTGCTGCAGTAAAATAGATTATATATAATCAGAGCCGCTTGATATACTGACGTGTCGGACATATCTTTTGTCGCTAGTTCCTTGGAGAGATCGCCCCGATTCAGCACTTCCGCTTGGACACGATTTGTTGGTTTACGAAGAGCAAGAGTGTCACGGGATGAGTTAATCATACTAAAGTCATTACTAATATTTTTCTGATTACTCGATTCAGCCTGCGTAAGGACATCTGCGCCCCTGGATCTCGTGTAACCCTCAGGGGAGATATGACCGAATCCGATTACAGACCAAGTCAGCCAGGAGTTTGTGGTGGGTCTCAATGAGTTATTCGACCGGTCTCATCGAAGGAGAAGGGGCATCTGCTTCACTTCAATGCAGAACTCTGACAGTCGTCTCATTCAGCTTTTCAGATGGTTCAAGCCTGAACTTCTAAACTGACGTAAAGATGATGACGAGTCACAAATACAAATTAAATTTACACATGTCATGATCACCGCATGAAAGATCTGTCTGTGTACTTTGTCTTCGCTGCAAGAGGGCGAAAGAAGGAAGAGTGCGTAAAAGTGCTCACGTTTGCTGACAAAGATGCATCTCATTGTCAGCTCGACCAAACATGCATCAGCGGGAATGACAATAAAGCGCGACACCCAGCCTTGCTCGGGAGAACTGGTAAAACTGTATCCGAAAATGGTATATATACTCGAGAGACATCGAGTTAAGCGGTATTGCAGTCACTCATTCTCATCCTCCTCCCATTGCTCTTCATCCCAAATTCACATCTCTACCAATGGTCCTTACAGTGCGTAGATCTCGCAATGATTCGAATCCGATGGGTTCTCGAGCTCACCCGTTTGATCTTGGAGATTATTGGAGCCGATATGTCGACCTGCACACGTCGTGTCAAGGTAGTCTTGTATGAGAAAGGTGTTGATTTCGTCATCAAGCCGATCGACTGGGTACGTCCTACTTTCCTTGAAGAATGATCACATCGTTAATTAAACGGATATTTTACTTTGAAAATAGGCCACTGGAGAACACAAAAGCGAAGCACACTTATCGAAGCAGCCTTTTGGTCAGATCCCTGTTCTTGAGGTAAGTTTACGATCGGGAAAACGTGATGTGAGCGCGCTTGACAAGTCCCCCTTTCCCAGGACGATGGATTCATTCTTTTCGGTGAGGAATGACTCCACCACGCTTGTATTATAAGTTGAAATTGATTGTGACACCTTTCCTTAGAATCTCGTGCTATCGGAAGATACATCGCTGCAAAATACGCTGACCAGGGAACGAAACTCTTACCTAATCCGGAAGACCTCAGAGCCGTAGCTCTCCTGGAGCAAGCTGCGTGTATCGAGCAGTCGGATTTCGAACCTAATGTCGGTGGAATTGCAATGGAAAAGGTTTTCAATCCTTTCAAGGGCATAGCCACGGACGAAGCAAGATTCAAAAAGCACGTCGAGACCTTTGGTACCAAGCTTGACGGATACGAGAGAATCCTTTCCAAGCAGAAGTACTTAGCTGGTGATGTGAGCTTCGATTTGACGGAGCTTCCGTAACCGTTCGCTCACGAGCCCGTCTACCTGTCCCCAGGAGCTGACTGTAGTTGATCTTTGGCATCTTCCTCATGGAGAGATTGCAGAGAAATACGCTCCCGAGGTCTTTGAGGCACACCCCAAGTTTAATGCGTAAGCAGTCTTCATTGGCAAAGCAGAGCCCCAAGTCGCTGATAGAATTTGCGTCGTAGATGGTGGCAGTCTTTGAAGAATCGCTCTTCGTGGATCAAAGCGAATGAGAAGGGTAACTTGTTGTAAATCCAGCTTGCTCGTATTACATTTTCGATTGCCCTTGTTAGAATACAACGCGTCGGTTGTTGGCGCTGCGGCAAATGATCCCAGCCAATGCCTAGATGACATTCTCCGATACTCGAGCGACTGTCTAGAGCCATCATCTTAGCTCCCCGTGACTCTCATCTCAACAAGCGGAAGTTGGGTCTCATACGCGAGGCAACTCACGCGCACTTGAGGCGGGATTTGCTTGCTCATGTTGACAGACCACAGGATCCTTCGGGCGGGCATATGCCGTATCGATTGAGAGACTCGATCTGAGTATTAAACTAAAGTATGCCGCATTTAAGATCATCAATCGAAGTAAGCGATAAATTTTCGGGGCACCGTTTTCTACGGAATGCTGACCAAGTGCCTCGCCCAAATTGGAACAACCGCCGCCCAACCGAGAGAGAACGGCTTGCACATGGCAGAGATCAGACGGCCAGTATAAAGCCGCCTACTGCCAAGCGTCTTTGAAGCGACATTTGGGAGATTGACAGCGTACATATCCATCTGACATTATGCCGGAAGCAACAGAAGTGACGGGCGCTCATACATGTTTGGTGTTTCGAAGAGAGGCAAATCATTCCACTGTACATTAGTATATTAATAGAGGACTCTGGTATTTGTGTAGCCCTAAGCCCGAATCTGATTGTTATTGTATATCCCTCAAAGCACGGCTCAAGGCTAGAAACTTACCGAGCAGCAGACTCCTCCAATCTCGCTGATTCTAGGAAATGACCGGAGTATCGGGACGGAAGGAACAAGATTACTCAGAAGGAGGGGTCTTAATGACTAAAATGGAGAGCTTGAATGTGTATCAATAATCCTCAGCTGACTGTTAAGTCCTCAAGTCCTAGGGCGAGATTTTCATTGGGGAGCATACTCTCACACTCAGTATTGAAGATAGATTACAATTAGCACACCTTTGATGTATAAATACCCTGAGATTTAGCTACTAAGATAGCCCAGCAAGCTCATCTAGCTCTCAACCCTCAACAGTCTCCCCACATAGCGAATCGCATCGAAACACGATCAATGACCGTCACAGTAGGTTATCCGTCCCACACTTTGTTGAAATCAAGCCAAAACATGACTTCATGCGATAGCTTCACGGCTGGGACTTGTCTACCTGCACGCGTCGCGTCAAGTGTGTCTTGTTTGAGAAGGACGTCGACTTCGTCCTCAAGCATGTCAACCTCGTCAGTTCCAATCAGCCTATGCTCAGATATGCAGGGAGCTTACATTATTGGATACTTTTTTTGGTTTTAGGGTGGCGGAGAAAACAAAACTGAAGCGTACCTGAAGATTCAGCCGTTCGGTCAGATTCCCGTTTTGGAGGTAAGCTGACTCCGATGCCCGAGTGATAACAGATTTCACGGTTTTATTTATAATAATTTAGGACGATGGCTTCTACCTTTTTGGTAAGCTATATTGCTTTGAATTAGCTGGATCGGATCGAACTGACGTCCTCGATCGCATGACAGAATCACGTGCGATCACCCGTTACATCGCAACCAAGTACGCCAACCAAGGAACGAAGCTCTTGCCTGATCCCAGCGACCTCAAGGCTGTCGCACTTTTCGAACAAGCCGCGTGTATTGAACAGGCTGACTTCGATCCGTATGCGAGCGAAATCGCCGTCGAGAAAGTCTTCAAGCCTTACAAAGGTGTCGCAAGCGATGAAGCCGCTTTCAAGAAGTTGGTCACGAGCCTGAACTCTAAGCTGGACGCGTACGAAAGACTCTTGACAGAGCACAAGTACCTCGCTGGAGACGTAAGTGAAACTTCGAAGACAAAATATTCAAATTCGAGCAGGGAACTGATGACCATCATTTTTCGTCATTGTAGGAGCTTACTCTCGCTGACCTTTGGCACTTGCCCTACGGCGAGATTGCGGAGAGGTTTGCTCCTGAAATCTACGAGTCGCATCCCAAGTTCAATGCGTGAGTAGCGCACTGAAGTTTATGATCGGCCACATTTCTGAATCGAATGCTCTTTAGATGGTGGCAAGCTCTCAAGACTCGTCCGTCTTGGATCAAGGCCAATGAGAAGGGGAGTTTCTGAGCCGGCGGCCAAAGCGAAGATTAATACGATGAATAGATAGATCTCTATATTGAATAAATTGGTGCGATTCGACTGGGGAGTACAGAGTGATCATCGTTCCCCAGAACGCGAGCCAACCACATAAAGCAAAGTTGGAGCATATGTAAGGCTTTGATTGGCAGCGGCTCGGCTAGGAATCTTGATGCAAGTGAGTTTTGATCCTTATGCGAAAGGAGGCGGCTATAGTAGATCTTTGACATCTCCTCTATGCCGTAACTGCGGAGGCGCCGGCCCCACAGGCTTAAGAGACCATTTCAGTGTCAGCACTTCAGTGATTCTAGTAATATGCACCGCATTTGGAGGACCCGGACACAAACCAAGAACTCCCCCGCGTGCCTTCAGCTCAGGTTACAACGAATTGAGAGAAGCCCTTCAGGGATTAGGACCAAAAGTGCTCGAAAATGCATTACGAAGAAAGCGGCGTGATGATATCTGCTACTTTCGCAACGTGGTAAGATGCAGCTTCTGGCTCCTCTAAAGTTCTGACGCGTTGGAGAAGGGGCAGAATCAAATCTTAGTGCAGGCGAAGACGGATTTACCATGAAACCAAACTCAATCATCCCTTAAACTACAACTTTTCGATCACGGTGCTCTTTACCCGGGCAAGACTGTATCTCAGAAGTGACTCAAGCCGAACGCAGTACACCGCGACTGAGAAACTATAATTAGAGTCCCCCTCCTCGGAGCAATAGTGCCCACGGGGTGAGCTTGTACCGGGTCCGTAAAGCATCTCGGAACATCCTCCACCAAAGGACTGTTGAGACGTGGGGATTTGCTGAGCATTAGCTCAGTCGATGTGGAGGTTGTCAGGTCTCACATTACACAACATGCCGCGGTGGAGGGGATTTGACCGCGTGGTACGAGCAACTTGAGACCTGCTTCCTAAAACAGAAGGTGTCGGGCGTTCTTGCCAACGTGTTAGGACAGAAAAGGAAAGGGGGAGCGTAATCGCGCTGATGTGGCTGACTAAGGGTCAAGACCCGGAAGTCTCACGTAATCTGGAATACTGAATTGAACTCCTGGTACTTCTGAATCGATTGATGGCCTTAAAGGCGAGGCGTCAACTGCTATACCTACCATCAAGTCAATTGACTCTACTTGGCTCTTGATTTTCTTTCTTCCTGACTATATCCACCATGGTCCTCACTGTGCGTGTATTTATCGTCTCGCTCACTCCTGCATGTCACTGACGACGTGAAATGTAGATCATCGGTCATCCCATTTCAACATGTACTCGACGTGTGAAGACAGTCCTGATTGAAAAGGGTGTCGACTACAAACTCCAGACCATTGATTGGGTGCGTCTCAGACCCATGGTAGAAGAGACGGTCTGACTGAACTAACATCATTGGACTTCAGGCTAACGGAGAACACAAGAGTGAGGCCCATCTTCAAAAGCAACCTTTCGGTCAAGTTCCAGTTCTCATCGTACGTGCCGCTGCGTTCGCTAGACATTACATGCTCTGATCTGCATGAACATCCTACAGGATGAGGACGGCTTTACTTTATTCGGTGAGTCTTTCTCCATAGTCAACATCAAACCTCGCCCGAGGTTGCTAATAACGTCGTACGTGTAGAGTCCCGCGCGATCACTCGCTACATTGCAGCCAAGTATGCCAACCAAGGCACGAAGCTGCTCCCGGATCCATCGGACCTCAAAGCCGTCGCGCTCCTTGAGCAAGCCGCGTCAATCGAGCAAGCCGACTTTGACCCCTACGCCAGCGGAATCGCATACGAGAAGGTGTTTTACCCCAGAAGGGGCATTCCGACGGACGAGAAGAGACTGCAGCAGCATATCGATACATTGAACGCCAAGCTGGATGGCTACGAGAGGATCCTCTCCAAGCAGAAATACTTGGCTGGCGATGTAAGTCAGGAGGAGGTCAATTTCTTCAGACTCGTGTGTCTGACGTATGGATACCATCTTCTGCCTTTCAGGAGCTCACCGTTGTCGACCTTTGGCATCTTCCTTACGCCGAGATGTCGGAGAAGTTCGCACCCCAGGTCTGGGAGTCGCATCCCAAGGTCAACGCGTAAGCTTTTCCTGAGCATCAACCACGCGAATGGCTGCTGAGATCTTGCTTTCAGCTGGTACAAGGCGTTGAAGGAGCGTCCCTCTTGGATCAAGGCTAACGAGGGATTGTAGAGCTAGGT
>WSUD01000474.1:2266-15085 GCA_019633495.1 Tulasnella sp. 427 | reverse complement strand
TGCCTTCTTTGGTTCAACAGCGTAATTTTACAGTTTTCCTGCCTCTCCCTTCCTACTCTCTAGTTCCCAACCGTCTAGTGCGACCAGAATGGCTCCTCCACATCTTATGACCCTTGCCGACCTCAGCGTCGCTCAAATCAACCGTCTGTTAGCCCACTCCGCGCATCTCAAAAGGCTCTCTCAGCCAGTCCTCAAGCCCAATGCCACTACAACACAGCTTCCGTCCAACTCGCTTCAACACAAGTCAATTGCTTTACTTTTCTCCAAGCGCAGCACTCGAACCCGCGTCTCAGCCGAGACCGCCGCCTCGTTGCTCGGTGGGAGAGCCTTGTTCTTGGGTAAAGAGGACATCCAGCTCGGCGTGAACGAGAGCGCCAGCGATACCGCCAAAGTCATCGGAAGCATGTGCCAGGGTATCTTCGCTCGTGTCGGAGAGCACGAGGAGATTGAGGTAAGGAAAATTGCTGGTGTTCATACGTCAAACCCGGGATGATCGGCTTTCGTCGGTCTTACCTTCCCCATAACCTACACTGACTCTCGACTTCTTACCCTAATTAGGAACTCGCTCGGCACTCACCTGTACCTGTTCTCAACGCTCTTTCTTCTTTATGGCACCCGACGCAAATCATGGCCGACTTGCTCACCCTGCACGAGCACGCTCACCTCTTCTCGGGATCCTCGTCCTCCAAGGGCAGCACCCCGGAAGGCTTACCGGCACTTCGACCACTTACAATCGCCTGGGTCGGAGACAGCTCGAACGTCCTCCACGACATGCTCGTCACTTACCCTCGATTGGGCCATAAGCTCCGGGTAGGGACCCCCTCGAACCCCAAGTATCACGCACCTGGTGCGGTATGGGACAAAGTGAAGGAGGTGAACTGCGATAAGGGGATCTTTTGGACGGACGATCCTAGGGAAGCTGTCAAGGGTGCGGACGTTGTGGTCACGGACACCTGGTACGTCGGCTCGGTGTTCCGAGGTTCGGGCCAGTCGATACTCAGCTATGTGGTCGGCACGTTCGTAGGATCTCGATGGGTCAAGAACACGAAAAGGCTCAACGACTCAAGGACTTCGACGGCTTCCAAGTCACCGAAAAGCTCTGCAAGGAAGGCGGAGCGAACCCGGATTGGAAGTTCCTCCACTGCCTACCTCGGAAGGAGCACGAAGTTGACGACGAGGTGGGTTCGCTCGCGAATAGCCCGGCTCATAACGGAAATCTAATCATCAATCATTCTAGGTCTTCCATGGCCCTCGATCTCTCGTGTTCCCAGAAGCCGAAAACAGGAAGTGGACCATCATGGCAATGTTCGAGTGCGTTGAGCCTGCCACGGATTCAAACCTTAATATACTGACGGATTTTTTTTTCGCGTTTAAAGTCAACTTTTTGGTCATTGGAAGCTGTAAACAGTGTTTTGGGTAGGTAGAATGATGATCAAGTTTCGAACTCCTAAATCCCGAGGGATGTCTTGGTCGTCCTGTATGCATGAGCACGATGAGCTCCCCATTGAGAAATGCTAGCCAACACGCTCGAAGAATAGTTCCTGGGGTCGTTGAATGATAAGAAGCTCAGGTAAGGTCTGTACCGACAGATCGTTATAACTCACCACTTCCTGTCCATCGACGTGCCCTCTCCTGAACCATACATAAGGCATGACTCCGTCTCCTACGTAGGCCCGCAAGCGCTTTCCTAGCGATAAAGGTAAGCTCATGGAGCGAGTTACTTCAATGGACTGAGCAAGTACCCGATGCATCCGTCGCAACTACGGGGACGGGCTCGTACCAGCTGCTCATCAGGCCCGATATGTTCCACGGGTTGATCAGCAAGGGTCCTTCAAAGAATGCTCCAGCTGATCCAGTCCCAGTCTTCGAGTCCACCCCACACAAGGCTAGAAAGCTGGAGGCTTAGTTGAGTAGCATACTATCAACGAGTCGCGGGATTGCGATTCTCCTACTTGGTCGTATCATTCATATCACCGCGTAGCCAGTGCAGTCCAAGAGAATCGTGACCGTAAAGCTGGTTCTTAGGGTTCATGGCGTCAGAAGTTAGAATCTAGCACAGCAAGACCAACTTACTCCGGGGATGGACAGCGTTGAGGGATGGGCTGAGTCGTAGTCGAGTTCCAAAGCAGAATCAATCGCTGTGGTAGCCAATAGCCGGCCAGTCATATGTAAAACTTTACTGAATTCTTTGGACGCGTAGCAGTATGGAGCGTTCTTCTGTTGTCGGAGTCCGAGGCGACCCCTCCAACGAGTAGGCATGGCGGCTGCTGAGGGCGCGGTAGGGATAAACCTGAATTTAGTTTAAACCAAAGTCCTCTTAGTCATAGCTATGTTTGGAGGAACGAGGAGCGAAAGAAAGAAAGACATACGATGCGGATTGTGGTTGCAATACAACGCCGTCATCATACTGCTCAAATATCGCCCGCTGCAGCTTTTCCCAGTCCTTCTTCACATCGGACTCTAGCGACGAGTACCATCGCAACGCTCTTCCAGCGAAGCATCCAGACGCGAAGTCTGCACACCACTCCGTGTCGTTGAGTCGACCCACGTGGAGTGCCCGTTCCCGGACCTGATGCAAAAAGTCCTCGGCCTCGGATCCGCTTTTACCATAAAAACGAGGTCGAAACCGGGATATCATCTCCTTCCGAAGCAGTTGCCAACTTCCCTGCACCTCCTCGTCGAGCAAGCTCCACCAGATCAACGCGTCACCCGACAGGCACACGGCCACAAAGTCGGCGATCCACTGGTCGTCGCAGAGCTTGCCGTTATCTCGAGCGTGTTTGTTGACGGTGGCGATGAATTGCTCGCATTCGTTGATATTCTTGCCTTTAAATTCTAGCTCCATGTCTGAATCTGCCCAACACAACAGTCATGTAAGCTGAGCCTCGACTTTCCGAGCGAATCGAGGCGCACCTCCTGTAAACATGAGCGCTTATCTGCTATGACTCTGGTTGACTATAGATAGGTCTCGAGCTAAAAGCGTCAGGGCAATCGGAGTGGTCGTAAAGTCGTCTCGGTCGACTTTCGGTGACAGAACGGAGAAAGCGGATGCAAGAGGAACCGCATGGATTCGATCAAACGATTTCTCGATACTATGCGATGGGAAGAATGGCTTCGCTGGCAGGCTGAAGTAATGATTGAGATCCTTTTCTTTTGACAGAGTCACTTAAGCAACAGCATACGAAGTCGGAGTCCAACCGATCGAAGGATGCGATACTCGGCTTCTCTACCCCGTCGCATATATTGCCACGACCTCGGTCTTTTATCACGCAATTGAGAACGGTCGTATTGCGAATGGAGGGGATTCCACTACACGGTGCGCACCAGAAATCGAGCAGTTCCCCTAGCCCGGAATGGCGAAGCTCAAATTAATTCGAGGAAAAGGTCCTAACAAGATTATGACGTGATTCAATCAGTGCTCGCTAATCCCAGTACTCAGGGTGATCCTACCAAGCCAGCGTCACTCAATGTAGGACGAGTCCGAAACCAAAGGTTTTCGGGGCCTTCGGCTTGCGTCCGGGCAACGAGGATATCTCATAATAATCTTCTGTTAGCCCTCTCCCTGCGCTCGGTTTAAGGAAGCGTACCAGTGCCGTATGTCATGGTCACCTGCAAAAGTTTACTGGAACTATTTGGAGTAGATTGGACGTTCCAACCGTCCTTCATTTGAGGTCCCTTGTTGGTAGAGTCTAAGCTAACAGTGCCATTCTTGATATTGAAAGCACACGCGCAGGCAAAGCTTCAAAGGAGGAAATGAAACGGCTTGAAAAGAGAATCCTAGGAAAGGCCGTACCCTGAGGTTGTTCTGGTATCGGTGCTATTCCAACGTGCTCCAAGCGTATCGAAGTTGGGAATTTGACCCTGGGCAAACGCTTAGCCTCAATAGGGAGCCGCCGTGACCGGAACGTACATCGGGAATAAGGAACGCTTGGGGACTGATGGAAGTGTCGTATTCAACAACCAAAGCCTCGTGAGCTGCCTGTGTAAGAAGTAGACCATCTCGATGCAGCGTTCTTGATAGGTACCAAGTGCCGGCGCTCGCGTCGTGGGCCTGAAGCCTTCCCCGTCTGACTTTTGGTGGGGCAGCTGGGGTAGGTGTCGGCATCCTATTGCGATATCATACAGCCTCGGAAAGATACTTATACCAAAGTTAAGCCGGGAAAATCCTTACTTTAGTACAACATCATTGCAGGGCTCGCCTTCCCGTTGGTATTGTATCAGCATTGCAACTTGCAGCAGCCTCCAGTCTTCTTGGACATTTTGCTCGAGGGATAGGTACCACCTCAATGCCTTTCCGACGAAGCAATTGGAGATCGAACTAATGATCCAGTCGTTGTCACCCTGCTTTCCTGCGTCTTGTGCCCTTTGGCGAACTTGATGAATGAACTCCTCCGCCTCTTCTCCGCTCTTTCCGTAGAACTTAGGCTGATATCTGAAAATCATAGCCTGTCGAATCTTTTTCCAGCTCTTTTGTGTATCCTCATTCAGTCCACTCCACCATAGAAGTGCACTTTGAGCCATACGAGGAGCGGCAAAGTCCGCGATCCACTCGTCCTCCCGCAGCTTCCCTTGATCAAGTGCATGCCGCATCACAGCGGAGATAAACTCGTCGCATTCTTTTGAGTCAGATCCTTTGAAAATTACTATCGATTTTTCTTCTAGTGGATCCCGAGCGACGGATTGCCATCAGTCCAACAAACCGTAAGCATTTCCCGAGGGATAACTGACCGTCGGAAGCCATAATCTCGCGGGGTGTTTCAGGAAAGAAGTGGTTTATTGTTTGCTTGGCTTTGAGACTCAGTCTCTTGAGTGGGTTTTCAGCGCGAGTGTGTGATGATCGTGATCAGTGGTGTCGGCGGTTAGAGAAGCGTGTTGACTTGTGCAGGCAGCACCTGGAGCAAATCCGAGAACCCCGCCGAGCGGCTGTAGGTTTGGGTGAAGGTCCCTCTGTGCTTGTCTCTTTATGGGCGCGGCATTTCTAAGGGCACTAAACACTTAGGTAGACCGATCAGGGAAGGGTAGACGAGAAGCAATCAGAACTGCATCGATCGCGCAACAGCGCGGTACTTCAGACGATCCCAAAGCTATCCAGATTGCAGACAGATAGTCCCGAAATGCTTTCCATCGAGTATGATGGGATGCTGGTTTGCAGCTTTTAGCATGAGTAGTAGTGTTAAAACTAATAACAGATCCGTAGTAAATGTGGCCCTGAGTGATTGGGTCTAAATAGAGCTTGAGAGGCGGAGGCCGCGTGCATTCCGGCTTGAAATAAGATGTGCAATTAGCCTCCTTTTCGATTTAAATGATAAGTACCTACCTCTGGCGGAGGTCGGTCTGCGTCATGGAACGATATTGTGCTCGATTTGCCGCCTGTGACCGGATAGAGCTCTCTGATTTCAAATTCCGTAAAGCGCAACACTTCTAGTATCGGTGTGGGAAGCATCTCTTACCTCCCTTATATTCAACTGCGGAGAGTGATAATAGGCCCGCGTCACGTAAGTCTATCGACGGGGCGGAGATTCGCCAGGGTGCTTCCTGAAAAGCGCTCTCCCCTGGGCGGTGTGCAACCTTCCTTGTGAAGGAGGTGGTGGCACATAGCTCAGCGATGTCCAATAATAGTGAGTAAAAGTCGATAAGCGTCGATAAAAGGACGGGCCTCCCATCCTCGTGTCATCAACGGCACCTGACCATTCGATCTCGAGCGGATCAAACCCCGAGACGGGAAGCTGACCCTGTAGTTTCATGTGTTCAAAGTAAATGAGCGTCCAAGACACTTTGAAGTTCCCTAAGCGCTTATCTCCACAGTCCGTAACGCCTGTCGATCTCGACGGGATGGGTTGTACTCGACTTGTAAAGCGTTGTTTGAGTCTGCTCGATCGTCAATCGTTTTCAAAAAGACCTCGGCATCCTCCCCCCTCTTCCCATGAAACATCGGCCGATATCGCGAAATCAAGGCTCTCCTCAGTACCTTCCAGCTGGACTGAGTCTCATCGTCGAGTGCGTCCCACCACCTAAGTGCGCCTTTGGTGAAGCACGACCCGGCGAAGTCGGCCATCCACTAATCGTCCCGTTGTCTTCCAACGACGAGCGCTTGACGCAAAACGGCGTTGATGAACGTTTCCCATTCGGTTGAGTCGACTCCGTAGAACTCAATGTGATCTGGAAGGGCTGGTATGGGCGGGGCAGTTGCAAGGACGGTCAGGTCATTCACGGCGCCACAAGTCGGATGGTGCGTCCTGGACGAGAGACTTTACCTGAAGTAGGCGCGGTAGTATCGATGGCACTACCTCCATATACTCTTCAGAAGAGTGAGGAAATAGGTGGTGGAGAGCCACAGTGATGATTTTCCTTGAGACGAAGGACGGGAATTCGAGCTTTCGGGGTTTGTGGCATAATTAGGGTCACCCGCACGTGACTGGGAACGTCCGGACTCTCGCTGGGAAACGGCACGTTGCGATGTGTGTTGAGAGAGGTGTCTAGCAGTTGAAATAACCGCCTTAATTATGGCAGAGGCCTACCCTTAATGATTAAGTATGTGATAAGATGGATAAATAAGGCGGGACCTCCCGTAACCCACGATTGCCGATTTCCTCTTACCTAACTCTGGAACGGTCTGCAATGGATCCCAAGAAAGAGCCCCTCAAGCGCGCTGAAGTGCGTCCTCGGGATCGTGTTTGCTCAAGGTGGCTCATTCCGTGCGTCTGAGCACCTCAATAACGCCTAAGCTCGTCGTGTTTTCCAGACGCAGCCTAGGCTTTCATGCCCCTTGTGAACGGAGCTACTGTAACATGCTTCTTGCAGGGCTGAGTCTCTTTGATTCCCGAGCATGAAGGGGCCCGTGTCAAAGAATAGTCTCATTATACGACCGGTGTTGCGTCGAGATACTCTATTAATAGGCGAAGTCCCTGTCATCAACAGTAATTGGATCTAGGTACAGCTTCAAGACTGGAAGAAACTCGCGCGACGCTCGTATCTAAAAATGTAATCCTCAGCTCGAATTGGACCGGGGAAGTTGAATTTGAGTTGACCTACCGGCCGCGCTCTCAAGCTCGACGGATTGTAATGGCATGAAATGGTAGAGTGATTTCCGTAAAATCTGACCAACAGCTCCTCTAAAGTGTCATGCGCGTCAGTAAGGTCAATATAAGTCGGAGCAGCACTTTTATAATAAAGACCGACCTCCCTCATTGTCAATGACAGGTAACGTCAAGAGCCCAGCATCGCTGAGTTCGGTCGATTGAGGCGCGATTCGCCACGGCATTTTCTGCGGAGTGGTATGCTCGTGCTGAGATGCAGTTTCTCTTCCTATGGACCTTGTCGCACATATGTGCGCTTTTAGGGAAGCGGATGAGTTGGGTGAGCGGATGTATCCGTTGAGGGATCACGTACCTTCTGGGTCGTCCGCAGACCACTCTATCTCAAGAAGATCGTAATTTCTTATCTGATGCTATGATTCGAGTCGGTCTGACTCAGCCAAGATTGTTGCAAGCGGCGAGAATTGTACTCACATCTGGAATACGTAATGACTGGGGTCCACAGAACGTCGGGTTATACTCCACCTCCAGGAAATCGTTAGGATCTTCGGTGAGGACCACTTCCCCCGTACGGTAAAGATTTCTAGACACATGGCATATCAAAGCTTGATGTTTCATGACCACCCGAATGCGGCCTCGTTGCATAGCCGTGTTCGTTAGCGCAGCGGCTTCCGAACTGGGGAGTTGGGACGCAAGTGGAAGACCCAATACAAAAGAAAGGACTTGAGCGTGTTCAGTAAGTCATATGTATATTTTGGCTACTCCATAGTACTCACATTAGAGTTGAGACTTGATCACCGGCAGCATTTCGCCCGTAATACGACAAGAATTGACGCTGCAAAGCCTTCCAATCACTCTGTATACCCACCGGAAGTGACAGGTACCGCCTCAAGGCATCTTCTTCAAGAGGGGACTCAAACAGCTCGCAACACCACTGAGATGATCCCGTCTTCCCCTCCTCAACTGCACGGTCCCTTATCCCCTTTAAAAACCTCTCCGCTTCCTCCCCACTACCTTTCCTGCCACAAAAAACCGGCCGATATCGCGCAATTAGAGCCTTCCTTAACGTCTTCCAGCTCGACTGAGTCCCCTCGTCGAGGCCATCCCACCACCGCAAAGCACCTTCGGTGAAGCACGAGCCGGCGAAGTACGCTATGCACGGATCGTCCCGCTGCTTCCTGACGGCGAGCGCTTGACGCGAAATGGCATTGAAGGTCTCACATTCAGAGGAATCGGCTCCACGGAATTCAATGTGATCTGGTGAGACTGATTCGGGTGGGGCAGCTGCGAGAGGACGAAGTCACTGCCTCCATATGGGCGGGCGCTTAGTGGTGGAGGTGGCATACCTGCAGTTGGTACCGTCGTATCGTCAGAATCAAAAACACTACCTCCGTAGATGCTTTGAAAAACGGAGAACATGATATCAACTTCTCGAGCGGAGATTGCAAGTCGTGGTGGCTTGGGGCGGTGGCTTTAACGGAGATATACGGTGTTATCGTGGATTTAGCGCCCCGCGCTGGATCGAACCTCGTCTCTTTAATTGGCTCAATTATAGCGACCCTCAACATACAGAAGTAGGGGCTTTAGAGGGAGCTAAGATCGGACCGCTTGAGTCGATACGACACTTTCGGAGAGAGGGATTGGTCATCATTGGAGGAATATCACTCAGGTACTCTTGAGATGGAATTCATCATGCATCACGCGGAGGACCCTTTGGTTCCCATCACTCAAACATAGCTGGTTTAACACCATAGTTTGGAAGGTCTTATATCTAATGATAATGCACTCCATCTCCGTTAAGATGCTGCGTCACTACTTGAATGGGCCCGCGAATCCGCAACGCTCAAGCCGAACTTTCTCGCATCTCCATTCGTAGGGAAAAATCCAGTAACCTTCATTCTTTTACCAGAAATCACTTTCTTCGTCAAGAAAGGTAGAGCTTTAGGAGGGGTCATGAGCTCATTGAATCAGCGATGTGATAGGTGAGGCTTACCAATGCTTCCTCTTCTGTCGGGGGAGCGCTATGGAGCGAAACAACAAGGCCGGATCATTGAGCAAAAAGGGTTCCTTAATAGTATTAGTAGTCAGAATTAACTTTTTTATGATATCTGCAGTGTTTCCTTACCGCCCTCGTCGCGAGCTGGTGCGAGGGTAAGAAGCCCGGCATTATTCAGATCGAACGACTGATGGGAGATGTACCACACGTCCTGCGGGGCTGTCGATCGAGAAGTGTAATAAGACGTCCGTCTCTCGCTTGACTTGTTTACGGAAATATGTCCGCCTGCATGTCCATCAGAATGGCGCATCATCACGGGTAAGGAGTAGCGTAACGATGGTCGTCCGTTGGCTCTGACAAGCACTCTATGGCGAGGACATCAGACCCCATAATCTGACCCTATAATACAAGTCGACTTCAAATCTCCTTCAGATTTGCCTGCTTTTGACACTTACATCTGGGATGCGGAGCGATTGTCGTCCAAAGAAAGAAGGATTGTACTCCACTATTAAAAACTCCGCTAGATTCTGGGTGAGATTCATCGTCAACTCTCCGTCAAAACTTCTCGAAGCGTAGCAGATCAACGGTTTGCTAGGGATCACGACTAGAACTCGGCCTCGCTGAAATGGGAAGTTTGCCAGAGGAACGTTGGCGGGCCTATGCAAGCAAGTCGAGCGGTAAGAGCTTGGGTAGGCAGCAGATAGTAGAGAAATTTCCCTGTACTAACCCTAAGGAAGTCTCTCCTCGGACATATCTTGCCAAGGAAGCTCGCTGTAGTCGTTGCCAGTTATTCTGGACGGCTTGAGATTGCGAAGCGTACCATCTCAGCGGTTCCCCGGCCAGAGATGACCCAAATATCTGGCAGTACCACTGAGACTGGCCAACCTGATTGGCATTAATGGCCCTGTCGTGTATAGTTCTTAGGAACTCCTCGGCCTCCTCGCCACTCTTGCCATGAAAAAGAGGTCGATAACGAGAAAGCATTGCCTTCCTCAGTGCCCTCCAGCTCGACTTGGTACCTTCGTCGAGCCCGTCCAACCACCGAAGAGCGCCCTTGGTGAAGCACGATCCAGCGAAGTCTGCCATCCACTGGTCGGCTGTCTGCCTGTCAACGGCGAGCGCTTGGCGCGAAACGGCACTGATGAGGTTTTCACATTCGGAGGAGTCGATACCAATGAATTCCAGGTGGTCTGGTGCAGGTTGGCTGGGTGGTGCGGCTGGCGAGGGCTAAGCGTGCATTGGGATGCCAAGTGGAAACCTAACGCACCCGGAGTCGGGACCGCGCTGTCATCGGAGTCGAATACGCTGCTCCCGTAAATCCTTTGAATGGCTGAGAACATGGTATGGGTACTCTTGGAAGAAATTTCCTGTGGATATTTGATTTCAGGCTTGGTTCCGCCTCCAGCGGAGATAAACTGTGTTAAAGTGTACGAGACTTCAATCGTTTCACGTGTCGTAAGGCCCACACTTGAGCCTAGGCTTTGATGCAGTTCAATACGGACCAGAACGTCGGCTGTCTGATGGAGATAGAGAGATAAGGAGAACTGCCAAAAGTGTCTCTAAGGAGCCGGATCAAGATTGTCCCCACAGAACGTATGATCGGCTTGAAGCTTGGCCTTGTTCACTGGACAGATTGATTTATGTATAGAAACAGGTCGTGCGCTGTGCCGATGGATCCCGCCTAAACTTGCTAAACCCCTCGGTCTGACCCTAGCACCAAGTGTAGTCAGTCCTGTCAACCGTGATCGGATCCAAATACAGCTCCAGGGGCTGAGAAAGTAGTCGAGAGTCTCCTTAGCTCAGTCTTCCCTGGCTGTTCCACTGAGACTTACCGCGCCGCCCTTGGGCTCCGACGTTTCATCGTAAAGTGAGATTCTACCGTACCGACCACCATGTAAGACCGCAAGGACTCTTCCTGGATTCAGATGTCAGTTAGCACGGCATTCAACAGGTACGACAAAGGCCTGGGGATGTTTACCTCTGCCATTCACTGATAAAGCGAGGAGCCCGGCTTTGTTCAAATCAGATGACTGATGAGAGATCCTCCAAGAGTTTCGCCGGATAACGCTTCCCTCGACCCCTCCCCAGGAGTCTGGGCTGGCTACGCCGAAGCCCCCGAGACCTGAAAATCGCTCTCGAACTCAGATTGAAACATGCAAAGCATTAGAAGAGTGTTCTTACTGAGCGGTGGTTCGGTCCCGGGAACCCATTCCGTCTCAAGGGAGTCAAAACGAGGAACCTGGTTCTGTAAGTTGGACAGAAGTAACTATCTGGAGCCTTGATAATTCTATTTGAGGACTGACGTCCGGAATGCGGAGGGATTGAGGTTCCTCGTAAGATGAGTTATACTCCACTACCAGGGCATCATCCAGACTCTGGGTGACAGAAACATCGCCGGTGCGACCAAGTGTTTTTGAGACATACTGTACTATTTCGTTAATACCGGCGGTCCCATGTCCCGGCCCCCCCAGCCGGTCCGGTAGGGAAAAAAAATGTCCCGGGTCCCCGGGTGTCAAGCCGGTCGGGACAGGTGTCCCCGCCGGTAACCGGGAAAAAATCTCCGGAAGGCATTTTATGGCGTAGAAGTTGTGTAGTATATCAGGGAAGACGGCTGGAGGCAGCGACGTACCTTGAAAGAGATAAACCAAGCCAAATTCCTTAAAACTCGCTCGCCAATATGTACACGTCCGCGATTCGTCCTCCGATTCCGGACCGGGCTCAAAGTCGCTTGAATCTTTGTCTGATCTCTGCGCAGCGCTAGGCAGATACTGCGGTGCTTGGCTGGGTACAGCGGCTCAAACGGTTCTGGCCTCCATCTCCGCATCCGGCTCCGTACCAGATGCTAGCCGAATTTCATGCTCTGACTCACAATAGTCCCCCTCTGACCCAGAAGCTCTGCTTCCTCTGTCATCTCCATTTTAGTTTTGGTTACTGCCTCATTCGATCCATTTACCCGATGCGATCACTGCGGGCTGGGTTCTGAATGAAGACGAGCTAGAATAAGCACGAAACCCTGCATATTCAAACCGCCTCTGTAGCCGATGCTTACTATTGTATGATTAGACTCTCAGATTAAACTTCAATATCAGTGTAACATAGCTCAGAGGCCTCAAACCAAATACCAAGAGCTGTGCCTGAAAACACAGAATCCAAAGCGATGATGTTGCCGAATCTCTGTAAAAACTCGCCCAAAAAGGTGAAAAGAGGTTCATTTGGGCTGAGAAGAATGAAGGCGGTATGGCGCCTCAGCCTTTTGGGCCCAAGAAACAGACCCCTAAGGCAACTCTCGCCCTGCGCGCCGGTAGCGCGTTTAGTTGCGCCGGTACGTCAAAAAGGTGTCCCCCGTCCCGAGGGGTCGCGCCGTCCCAAAATCACCGCGCCGGTACGGTTGCGCCGGTAAGGAAAGTGTCCCGGTGTCCCACGTGCGCCGGTATTAACGAAATAGTACAGTAGTAGACTTGAAACTCGTCTTGTTGCGTGACCATACGAACGCGCCCTCGTTGCGCAACGTTCGTCAGAGGTAAAGGTCTCCTAGAGACATTAGAATGCAAAAGAAAGGATATCCGAGGTTATAAAAGGGAGTAATATTAATCATCGTCTACTCACTCTGAGGCAGCGAAGTTTCCTTGAACGTATTGTGTTTTGAACGCTTGCTGCAGCCGATGCCAATCACGCTGCACCTCCGACCCAATACCAGGAAGACGCGTCTCCTCCAAGCGACACCGCAAACGCATCACCGTACCACTCCGACGAGCCGACTTTACCCTCATCCACCGCTCGATCACGCAG
>WSUD01000473.1:0-15122 GCA_019633495.1 Tulasnella sp. 427 | reverse complement strand
GCCTACGGTACACCCGTCAGTTTCCCAGCTTGCTTGCGTAAAGGAAACCTAGTAGGTCCTCACCGGTCGTTCTTGCGCGTCCATCATGTCCTCGTCGTCACTGCAATCATCTTCCGCTCTGTATGCATTGTCTCTCAGCAGGCCTGCGAGTCTTTCTAGTTTCGGAACGGCAGGAACAAGCTCGACGAGCTCGGAAATCGTTTCGCGAATGACGTGGCCCTTGGATGTGGATGACCCCTTGGCATCTTCTCCAGTGACGACCAGGTACGAGTTGGAAAGCTGGACAGTCCGCAGGGAGTATGTGGTCGTTCTTGTACAAAGAACAGCTTCGTCGTTCGCTTTCCCGCGAATCGTGATGTTTCTAGCGCGTCCAGCCGATACGTCAGGAGAGAAAGGATGAGGTTTCAAAAATGGATCCTCTCACTTTAGCGCGTTCGCATCTTTCGCTTCGAAGATCTTGGCCAAATCGGGAGTGAGCTCAACCAATTTGAACCTGGCTGGTGTTGCCTGTAATGAGTTGGGTTTCGTTGACTTTGCTGGAAATTTGATGGTGAACGCGTTCGTGCTCATGGTCGTGGATAAGATCGCGTCGTGGCGGAAGTGACAAACTGTGACGAAACACGTGACGACGGCACAAAGTCCCATCTGGACGCCCACAAAGGTCACGCTCTGCGTCGCTCAGTGGTACTCTCAACTTGCTTCACGAAATGCCAAACATGTGAGTGAGTTGTGTCTTTGAAATAAGAAACCCAGGTAAACGGGAGACCTGGCGACTACGCCGACGGACAGGTGCAATGATGTCCGCACGTGAGCATCTCGAACGTCGATGATGACCTCAGGCTTGACGTCGCGAGGCTCAAGAGAGAAGAATCCGATCGTCCGCGCACGTCCGATCATCAAAAAGCAAGAAAACTTGACTCTGCACGTCATTTGGGCGGACGACCCTGCAGGGATCGACGGCGAAGTGGAATGAACAACAGTTGGGGCTGGATCCGATTCCAGCCCGAAGCCGAGTTTCCGGCAGATCGACATCATTCGCTGCCAAAATGCACAAGTATTCCGATACTAGTGCTACTTACGTCCGCATCCGGTGTGATGGAAGGGAGGAGTGGAAAGATGTTGGGGCCGGCTTCGGCCTTGCCAATGGGTTGTCGCAAAAGCAAGCTCGCCGCGGATCCCTGACATTTTGGATAACAAATGAAGTTCGATCCCATCCCGAGACCTCATGAAAAGCAATAAATGACGAAGTACGACGTCATAGCAGATCACAGGTCTCTGCGAATTTGCCAAACGGCGCGTATAAAAGACGAGCTGAACGGCGTCGATTTCACCCATCATCCCAACTGCTCATCCCTCAACAAAGCAAGCACTCTTCTTCTCCCCAATCAAATCTCATTCATCATGTCTGCCACTCAGCAACAAACTCACGAGCACCGTGTCGCTGGTGGCCATAAGGTAAGTGTCCTCCACATTGCGGTTTCCTTCGCCCGTGCTGACGATCACTCTGACCGCCAACCAGGCTGCTCTCAAGAACCCCAACGTCTCCGAGGAAGCGAAGGGTAATGTCGCCTCTCACTACAACCACCAGTAGTCTAACTATGTGCTTCTCTTTGACTAGAACATTCCCGCCAGTATCTTGACGAGGACACCGCCGGCACTGAGCCAGTCCCCGTCGAGTCCGGTGGAATGGTCGACGACTCCTTGAGCGGCAACGTCATTGGAGGCTACAAGGCCACTCTTAGCAGTCAGTTAACTCCATTCATCGCACGTTCCTTCAATATTGACCACATCTGCTCCTCAGACCCCAACACGTCTGAAGAGGCCAAGGATAAGGCTCGCGCCATTCTCGAGGGCGAAGCAGACCCCAGCGACTTCGCCCCTGGCACCGGTGACGCTCACACCAACCGAGTTCTCGGAGGCTACAAGGCAACCTTGAAGAGTGAGTTGCGTGTTTCTGATTATGACGCGACTATATTCTTACGCACTGTTTGCTTAGATCCTAACGTCTCTGAGGAGGCGAAGGAGCATGCCCGCGAGGTTCTCCAGGAGCATGGAGTTGATGCGTAATTACGCTCTTATCGATGCCTCATCTGTGTGAATAGTTTAAATCTTTTGTGCATAATCGAACCGGTGCTCTCATAAGGCCTCGAACTTTTGGGAGATTCTGAGATACTTTTGTTTCTTGAGTGCTTGATTGCGTAATTTGTTCAAACTTGTTCATGAGCATTGATAAACGTCGGTCACCAGGACCAGGCAGCGCAAAAGCGTTCTCGAGCTTCGCGTTTAATGTGTATGCAAATTCTACCCCTACGGGTCGGACACCGTTATCCCTCGTAAGCTCTCCGAACACCCAAGCGAGGTATTATAAAGGCATATTCACTCTCGTCACCCTTCCTACCTTCAGCACATAGCTTACAGAACGAGCTATCCGCCATCAGGCGCAATGTAATAGACGGGAGGGCACGTCAACGTTGTTACCCAACTCCGACAGGCACGCCTCCCGCTTCGAGATCTTCCAGTCCCAAACAAAGCCGTCCGCTGCCTCACCCGCACACGCTCGAAGGCATTAACGCCTCAACGTGCGAGCTTCTCAAAAAGCCACGCAATGCCAAGCCAAGGGAAAGGGAGCGTTGCAGACTTCACTTGCCCTTGCCAGCTCGAACACGACAGAAAAAGCCCTCGACGAACAAAGTCCAGCTCGACATCCACCACCCCTTCGCTCGTCTCTCATTCTGATTGTCGAAAAAGCGGCAGCACGAGCGCTTCACTACGTCGAATAGGGAGAGTTGACGTCTTCGCCGGTTTCAAGTAATTTGTTCGCGGTGAACCGAGAGATAAAAATGGGTCTTCGCGCCTTTTGGACGTTGACGACGATCGCGGTGCTGATACTATCTCGGGGTGTGTGTGCGGACATAGTAAGTTGACAGCAAGGCGACTGCTCCTTCTCGATTGTGCTGATCCGAGTCTCGCTTGTATTTTCCGTTGTTCCTCGACCCCAGCGGATGCATACTAACTGTAACCTCACATCCGCGACGGGGTGGATGTTCAATTCCCTCGGCCAAAGCCCCTGCGATGTATACGCGTAAGTAAAAAGAGCGCACTTCCGCCCGAAGAATTTGAGCTTTATTCCCATCTTTGGAGGACTGTAGGTACGCGAGCACACCATGCGATCGTGACGGGTCGTGGACGGTCTGGCCCCCCGCCACCCTGGACACCCCGTACGATCCGCCGAAACCCGATATCGCCAATCCATGCCAGTGCAGCACCGTGGTGTACAGTCTTATGCAGGCGTGCGCGTTCTGTCAGGGCGCTCCAATCGGGAGCTGGAGCAACTGGAAGACCAACTGCCTGGGCGCTTACATATCAAAACAGTACAAGCAACACCTCCCGAAGGGAACGGAGATACCCGCTTGGGCGCTCATAGACCCTACTGTCGAGGGTACCTGGGATCCAGCTGAAGCGGAGGAGTATCAAAGTACGTACGAGCTGTGTATGCGGGAGGCGCGGGTGCATCAAAGCCCTAACCACTGCTTTCCTTCGCCCACTTTCATGAATAAGAGAACCCGCCAAAGAAGAAGAAAAATATTGGACTCATTGTCGGGGCGACTGTCGGTGGTACTTTAGGCGGAATCCTCCTTCTTTTCATTCTCTATGTCATCTGCCAATCCAGTCCGGATAGCGAACCCCGACCGCGAGACTCAAAAGGCATGGAAACTCCAGCAGCGGCCCCCGACATCAATAATGGTGGCCCTTGGGGGAGCTATAGCGGAGAAGGTCCGTACGGCGACTACAGTGGGGGTTCCAACTACAACAGCGGCACCATTCCAACACCTGCATCCGCGGATCGACCGCTTTCGGGAACCGAAACACTCACTTCGGATACCCTTAGGTCAGCTTACTGCTTGGATTTGCTTTTGGGGCGGTATTGACTCGCTTTGGATTTCTGCTTGCAGATCCACTCGCCAACCGTCGTCTACTGCAACTTCGGCCGAGGCTGACGAGGTGGGCGCCGCTGTCCGGTTCAGTAAGGAGAATCTACCTGGATCAAGAACTTAGCGGAATGGACACTTCTTTATATAACACCACCTTTCTTCTCGTTTTACATCGGACTCTCCGTCCCGCTACTTGACACTCCGTTCGGGTAGTCGGACATTTTCTCGCGGACTTCCAGCTCTTTCCTTCTTATTATACTAAATATGTAATGTCGTAGCCGAATTATATCGTGGAAGCTAAACTTTAGGACTTTAGCGAACCTGGGCAAGTGGGATGTGCAGGTGCTGTCAGTGGAATTCTTTTCTCGAGTACATTACCTCCCTTTTCCCTTCCCAGTTGAACAGAGACTACACAGTCTCTGCTCATCGCCAGGATTGCTACTTTCTGCTATTCGTGGCTGACCGAACTGCACGGGTCCGCACCCCTGACCACCTCACCCTTCCATACCTGCCTGGTTGGGAAGTCCTTCTTTCGTGCAAGGGATTTCCCGCTCGAGCGATTCTGCTTACATCACCGAGAATTCGCTCCCCCAAAACGTTTTTAGCGTGCATGACTCTGACAAACCATCCCAACCGGATCGGCAAGTACCGTACAGCAAGTATAACGATATCACAAAACACCGGTAATAGAGATGTGCACGAACTGACATATGGGAAAGTTAGGCCTCAGTTGTTTTAAGTCCCTTGAGATCTGAAAATAGAGTGCAAGAAGGAGTCCTGCAGGCTGATGACCCCTCCGATTTGCACCCCGACTGCACCAAACCGCTCTGAAACGAGCTTCCTTTTGATAACGCTACTTTCCCTCTCCTCCATCCGTACTCTACGCTCTACCAAGCTTCCCTTCCGAGCTCACCCTTCAGCGAGCGGTCATTCACTGCCACACAATCCCCTCAGAACGATATGAGGAGAGACACTTGGTATGCCTTTTATATCCCGTGTTTCGCCAGGCTTTGCATAGCCCAACTACCTCACGTCGTACGTCCTCGGTGGATTTCCTCTCCTTCTGGACAAGCTCTGAGTTGATCGTGTCTCTACGAAAGTCTGTCGACTTCTCGTGTAGTATTGGCTACGAATGGATGGTGAACAGCAAAGGGGAAATCCCATGTCGCGTGTACGCGTAAGTCGACTATTGGGCCACATTCACGCGTCGTCACCCCAATATCACCGGTACCAAATCTCTCATAGGTACTTGGCGGCTCAACCGAACTGTTTCGCGGATAACGAGACTTGGCTCGTGGAACCACTCGACACCGACGATCGGAGTTATCCTCCACCGACGGCCGAGGACGTTACGCCATGCCAGTGCAACGAACCAGCGTACTCGTTGGTTCAAGCTTGCACCGTCTGTCAGGGATTTCCGTCCAACACCAAGTGGTCGGAGTGGACGAGATCTTGCGCGGGTACCACGTTTAAGGTCTTTCCGTATGGTCTTTCGCCGGACGTCGTCATACCGGGTTGGGCAAACAATTTGGACGTGATCCAAGCTGATCATTGGGATGAGAATGCCGCTAGATCATATGCACGTAAGTGGAAGAATCAAGATTGGTTGACGGCTGGTGGTGAGATAAAGGTTCTGATCTTGCCCCGAACACTGGCAGAATCGCAGCCCGCGCCTCAGTTTGACTCGAGCGGCCAGTCGAACCATTCGGAAAAGACCAAGATCATAACTGGTGTACTCGTTCCGTGCGGAGTAGCTGTAATCGCTGGGGCCTTCTTCGCCGTGAGGCGTCAGAAGAAGCGTCGCCAGCAGCTACCACCCAGAGGTGGAGATGATATACAAACGCCAGTGAGCGATGACCCACCCGCCATTCAGGATGAAGAGACAGGAAAATTCGTACCAGATAAACTCGGCATGGCGGAAAGAAACACTCTTTCGCCTTTGACACCTTGGTCGGCGATGAGCCCGCCGTCCCGAGGTCCCGTACCAGACTCAGCCTCTCGGCCGAGGAGCTTACCACTAGATAATCTCCATACAGCTGAAATAATGAATCCTAGACCTCTCTCTGGGCTGTCATCCGCTGCGTTAGTCAACCAGCCGGGTGCTGACGACCCGGATGAATCACAAGGGGTGGACGCCTACGCCGGCAACGACTCCCAGACCAACAGCCAAGCAATGGAGAGTTGGAGAAACGGCACAGTGGGAGGAGCTGGGCAGCCCGTCAGCGCGTCTTGGAGTACCAGTACCGAAGTCGGTCAGGTGTGGCCCGGAGGGATTCGCGCGAGCTTGGTTGGGTCTGCGCCTAGCAACGGTGCCGATTCGGACCCAGCGACAAGATGGCCGCCGCATCGGAGCTCCACGGCCACCACCGGAACGGATTGAGAAAAATTGGAGGGAAAGCTGGATGCCTCAGTGGGTGCGAGTCCGTCCTCGGCAGTACCTGTCGCGCGCATAATTCGATCGTACCTCCGTATGGGCGTGGTTGTAACATGGGGAGATCAAACCTCCTCGAGAAGATCACGCTTCCGTGGCTCTAATAGATGTGAGCAGCTGAATTCTTGATGATTCCATCTCATGTACTCGGCCCCCTTTCGGCTTCTCTGCTCCTCGCCACCTATTCGGAGAGAGTAGCAGGCCTTTAAGCAGCTTCAGTCAATATGCACCAAGTTTAGTGGAATCTTCTAGCCATATGACCGGAATTTGTGGAAAGGGAGCAGTAAAGCGAGATTGGCTAGAACTGACAGAACTCTTTGTTTGTCGGCCTTCTTGAGCGTTTTTCCCTCCCATTGACGGAACAGGGTGCTCATCGCCAGGATCGTCACCTTCATGAGCTATCTGGCGCCTCCGCACTGCATGGCAAATACCACCCCTGACCGCCTCACCGCGCCGGACCCTCCGTACCTGTCTTATCTGGAAGTAGCTTCTTCGTGCAAGAGAGATCTTCCCGCAAGGACAATCCTGCTTACATCATGCTCTGGATTTCAAGTTCCTCGTAATCTTTGAGCCTCAACGTCAGTTCTGACACAATGCTATGACTTTACAGAGGTGAAAAGTCGCTGAAATACGAACATGGTATTGTGTACAAGCCGGTAAGTATGTGGGAAGTAAATGAGGATGAGGTATTTTTAGTACCCCGTGTTTAGACCCTGAGTGCCAAGGACGAGGCCTGCAGGCTCATATTCCCAGATCGCCCTCCGATCTGCGGCGGCCAGCCACCCGAACGCACCGAAACCGCTCTGAAATGGGCTTCCGTCTCGATAACCCTTCCCCTCTCTTCCACTCGTTCTCTTTGCAGCAGTCAGCGGGCTTTCAACTCATCTCTCATCGAGTGGTAACTCGCAGACGTGCATTCGACCAAAGGACCAATGATCTGTAGAGCTACCTGGTATGCCTTCTATCTCGCCGCATGGATCGCTGGGCTCTGCACAGCCCAACTACCCAGCGTCGTAAGTTCCGGGCGGTCTTTCTCTCATTCGAAAGAAACTCTAATCTGCTCGTGCCTCCTTGGTAGTCTGTCAGCTTTTCATGTAGTAATGGCCACGAATGGATGCTGAACAGCAAGGGAGAGAGTCCGTGTCGGGTATACGCGTAAGTCCTCCAAGCCACATTAAGCGCCGGAGCGATCAACCGACTCGAAATCTCTTCTAGGTACTTAGCGGCTCAGCCCAACTGCTTCGCGGACAACAAAACCTGGACCGTCGATCCGCTCGACAGTGACGATCAGAGTTATCCACCACCGACCGACGACGAAGTCACACCTTGCCAATGCAACGAACCAGCTTATTCCTTGATCCAGGCTTGCACTGCGTGTCAAGGATTCCCGGCCAACACCAAATGGTCGGAGTGGACAAAAGCATGTGCGGGTACCACGTACAAGGGCTTTCCGTACGGCCTCTCGCCGGACGTGGTGATACCGGATTGGGCGAATAATCTAGATGTGATTCAAGTCGATCAGTGGGACGAAAATGCCGCACAGTCATACGCAAGTACGTCAACAGAGTGATAAGCTGCATATTAATCTCCTGACCTTTCCGGATGTGGTTTACGATAGATTCAAAGGGCGCCTCCCAGTCGTATTCGAGCACCAAGGCAGATCACTCCAAATCGATCAAGATCATAATTGGTGCGAGCGCTGGCTTAGGTACCCTCTTGATCATCGTGGCCATCATCGTCGTGCGGAGTCTTCGGAAGAAGCGTCGCCAACCGCTACCTCAAGGTGATGATGGTGGCGTACAAACACCAGTGGACGACGACGGGCCAAAGACTACCCCCATGGGAGTCTACAGAGCTACAGAGACTGGAACCGTCAGAACATATACACACGACATGGCGGAAAGTGACGTTCTTGTTCCTTTACCACCGTGGTCTGCAATGAGCCCCCCATCACGGAGTCCCCCGCCGAAATCGACCTCTCCTCCAAGGAGCCTACACTCGTATAACGGCTCCTCAGCTGAAAAAATGAACCCCAGGCCTTTATCCAGGGTATCTTCCCGCCCGCTACCGAACCAACCCGATGCTGCCGCCGACCCGGACGATCCGCAAGGGGTGTACGCCCCGACTAGCGACTACCAGACTAACAGCCAAGCGATGGAGAGTTGGCGAGTTGGTACAGCAGGAGGAGGGGGCCAACCCGTCAACGCGCCTTGGGGTACCAGTATCGAAGTTGGTCAGGTGTGGCCCGGAGGGATCCGTGCGAGCTTGGCGGGCAACATTGGAGCCGACCCAGCAACGAGATGGTCACCTTATCGGGACTCACCCGCTACCGGAGCGGACTTGGATCCCGTGATTCCGCCGCCTTATAATTCTACGAGCTCCGGCAGATGGGCTGGTCCGAGCGCGCGTTTCACCGTCAACAATTTCAACACTCGGAGGGAAGAGTCGGAGGGGAACCCGGATGCACCGGCCGGTGCGAGTCCGTCTCCTGCAGTACCGGTCACGGCGCCGGATGTAATCCATCAGATTGCGCAAACGCCGTATAGCGCAGACGTACCTTCACGGGGGCGAGGTTGAAACGGCGTTGAGGTTGATTCAGAGGAAGATTGCGTATGCATCCATACATCCAATGACACTGGGACCTTCTACAATGTAAAACCTTACTAGATTGTTCGTTTCGTAAGCTTCCTTCATGTCCTCGCGCATTTCTGTTCATTTCCCTTCCTTGCGTTCCTTCTCGGCCGGGACACGTGATAATATAAGACACTCCCTCAACCACCTATCCAAATGGAGTAATATATCTGTATGGAGCCTACTGCAATATGCGCCAAGATTACTGGCATGTTCTAGATCTAAGGACGGAAGCGAGCAAAGAAGCGAAATAGTCTCCGTGCTGAAGTGTTCTCAGGGTCCGACGTCTAAGGATATATTCATCGCGAACGCTCATTCTCGGAGCCCCCACTAGCTCTCTCTCCTTCTTCCCATTCCTCACTCCTACTAATAATACGAACCGCCGTTACTGTCTCTTATATATCTACCATGACCTCTACTGCACCTTCTCCTGCCGATGACGCTGCAGGTAGGAGCGGTCAACCAATCCCCCTCGTCTGAGCTGACACATTCTTCTGGGTCTTTAGGCTACGTCGTGGTATTCAGACCTAACACAAGCTCAGAAGAAATCTCTTCCTTTATGAAAGGCGTGAAAGATCAAGGTACGCAACTACGAACCTCAGAGATCTCGCAATTAGCTTACGGGTCGAGATGAAGGCGTACAAGTCCGTCACACCTACCTCAACATAATCAAAGGATTCAGTGCAAGAATGACGCCCTCCTACATGCTAACGCTGACCGGCCATCCCATCGTAGAGTACATCGGTACGTTCGGCTGAGTAATCTCTGCGTACGCTCCATTTCTGACGGCCAGGGTTTCCTGCAGAGCCAGATTTAGCACCGCCGACCGCGCCTGCGACCGGACCTCTGGACCTCACGGATAAGACGGCTCAGCTACAACTTTAAGCGGAGGCGCATGAGCAGCGGTAAAGCACTTAATATGTACCTTACTAGATTATCTTTCCTTGAGAAGCACCCGTCTTGTCGCTCTGACCCGTATCAAGTACTCAGCAATCAAATAGCTTCTTGCATCGAGAAACCGAGAGTAGAGTTATATACACGCGAATAAATACCGAGAAGAGCTACAGTCTCGGAATGCTGGTCCCAAACGGTGACACATCTCAAGGCTTAGCGACGGTAATGACGGGGCTCATCCAAGAATCGTAGTCGGCTTCATACTTGGGATCTCCCGTGATCTTGAGCGCACGGATAAGGAACTTGTACGAGCCGTTCGGGATGGTAGTTCCGTTGGCGAACACAGCAGGGGTAAGCTATACGAAGACACCGCTCGCATCAGCCCGATACGACTACAACCTACGAGCTCCAAACTACGCACCGGGATAGAGTAGTAACCATTGCTCGCAGCATCACCATCAGAGCTCCTTGGAATGTAGTCCCACTCGGCGATTTGGCCATCGATGGGAACCTTACCGAAAGTACCTGAACCCGAGCGATGAGGGAGGAGCCAATCCCAGAAGCCGCCCAGTCCGCGCTTGCTCGGAGCGCCGTCCTTGCTAAGTTCAACGGAGCGACGCGATAAAGAGCTGAGAGACTCAGAAAGACTACGAGTCGTCAACGTGGTGTTGGCTCCGATCAGGTCGACGTGGACGACGGGACTGCCGGCCAAGAGGCGGAAGAAAAGGGTTGGATAGTCGTCTCCTACAGGAACTCATCAGATTCAAAGGCCGAGAAGCCCGACCAGTGAAGAAAAAAGGGGTACCTTGGAAGGTATACGCCTGAGTACTATTTTGAGGATTACCAGCTGCATCGTTAACCAGAGGCAAGGGGATCCCAAAGTCTGGATTCGAAAGTATCGTTAGTCCCCTTTCGCGCAATTCCTTCTGAAGCTACTCGCAATCATCAGTCCTATCAAGGACCTTCATGTCCTTCATCTTCGCCGCGACGCCCAGGTACGGCACGTTCACCGTCTCCAACCCGTCCTTCCTCGCGATCCTGACAAAACCAGAATAAACGGGGAACACCTTGGGGTCGACTCCGCTTGGTGGAATGAAAGTAGCCGCGGCGACCAACTGTCCTCCTGGAGGGACAATCAGAGTGCTCGGAATGATCGTCACCTTGGCGTAGTTCGCGTTCAACGGGACGGGGTAGTGGATGGCTTGCTGATTGGAGTCGAAGGAGGAGGTGGTACCAGCTGGTACGTGAGACAGGCTATATGTCTGCCACTTGTTGGACTTGTTCTTGACGGTGATGAGCTGAATCGGGTTCAAGTGCGCGGTGTCGTTGAGACGCAGTTCACCTAGTTCCGACAGATCAGTTATTAGCCGAACGAAAACGATGAAGGTCTCTTACCTGGTGTCACACTGGTCGTATAGTGAACCGCATTGTGCACGTTGATCAAGCCAGCCCCAGCCTGAGCAAGAGTCTGGAGCGGATCGCCGTCGGTGAGGGAGCTCGATACAGGAGAACCAGTCGTCTCAAAACGATATCTGGCACCAAGGGACGCAACAGCCTTGTTTTGTTGCGCGGTGGCCTCGAGCAGAAGTGCGGAGGACCCAGCAACGAAGGGAGTCGCCATGGAAGTGCCCGAGAGCACGGCGTAGCTGCCGAGATTTCGCGGCCACGTCGAGAGGATGTTGCCTATGTGATAAATCGAGTGTCATGAATGATGTCCATGGACGAATGATGGAGGAGGGGGACCCACCACCAGGAGCTGCAACGCTAGGCTTGAACACGAGGTCGTTTACTGGGCCGTAGGTCGAGAACGACGACTGTCGAGAAACCCCGTCAGATCAAATGCACTGGAAGTTTGAAACTTCAATTCTTGCACATACCATGAGCCCTCCTTGAGGATTTGGCACGGTCGCGGCACCGCCAGTTTGAGGGAAGCTAAGGGTAACTCCGGTCTTCGCAACGTATTGGCTGACGAGCTGGAAGGAGATAAGTTTGTCAACGGGCCTGCTTTTTCAACTTGGGCCCGTGTAGGAAGGATACTCACATACGCTCCGTCTTCAGCCGAAATGGCCGCAGCGGTGAAATTGCCTGTATCAATGGTGATGGGAGTCGCGACGTTGTTGTAGATCAAAGCGTATTTGGCACCCTTCGCAGCGGCGTTGGTGACCTTTTGAACGAACGTGCAGGACCCACGCCGAATGAGGACGACGTAGCCGCTGAGGTCTGGAGTCGAGTCGGGGAGAGGGTTGCAGCCATCGTTTGCGACGGTGGTATCGGTGGAAAGAGCGTAGATGGGCAGTGAGCCCGGGATAGGCAAAGGAGTGAGGGAGTAGTACACGATGGGCGCGTGACCGTTGGAAAGAGTGGCGGTTTGGACTGAGAGTTGGGTATTTTCGACCGAGGCGACGCTGATGACTTCTTTCCCGGTGCCGGGAGAGGAGGCGTAGAACGAGCCGTAGCTGCCGTCGTTACCTATCGAGATGAGCGGAACGTAAGAAAGTTGTACAGACGCAATTCGGATTAAACGATCCTCACCAGCTGCAATAGTGACGATTCGGCCTTTGGCGGCGATGTTGGAGGCGACGACAGCGGAGGGTGCTTCACTCCAGCCTTGCGCTCCTCCGAGGGATAAGGACAGGATATCAGCGCCGTCCTTGTAGGCCTGAGTGAGAGCGGCAATGATGACGTCGTCAGCTGCAGAACCTTTGCAACCGAACACGCGGCTATGAAAGAGTGAGATGAGCAACCCAGCGCCAACGAAGCAGGAACTTTTCAACACCCACTATGCACCGAGGTTTGCGGAAGGCGCGGCACCGGTAAAGTTATATTCGTTTGTGTTCGCTCCGATGATACCGGCAACTGAAGAAATGGCGCAATCAATTGAATATCCAGAGAGGCGTCTCGGTCGAAACAGGACACACCGTGAGTACCATGTCCGGCGCAGTCCATGGGATCTTTATCCGGAACAGGCGTGTTGGAGCCGATATAGGCGTCTCCAACTAGATCTGTGCCGAAAGAAACCTTGAAACCCGGACCGAACCCTTGGCCTAGAGCGGGGTGAAGATAATCAATTCCGGTGTCAATGACTGCGACCTTGATGCCTTTTCCGTAGATGCCTATACGATACAGGCGCCAACCACAAATCAGTCAATATATGCCAAACGGAGGTAAAAGAAAGTTGATACCTTCAGCATGGAGCTTGTCGACACCGGTCATTTTATGAGTTGAGAAAGTATCGGCAGGGAGGTTCTCATCTTGTTTCCCCGTGACGATGTGAGATTTGACGGGTTCAGGTCGTGGATGAAGATAGACAGGAGAAATGCTCTTGACGTGCGAGATGGACGCCAGCTTGACAAGATCTTCGTCGCTAGCGACATTGACGGCCGCACCGACGAAGACATCTTGAACGTTGTATTCTTTCCTGAGGTCCCAGTCGGCTCCACGTTTGTCCAGGGCATGATAAAGAGCGGCGTGTGGCTAACAAGAAAGGTCAGCAACTAGAGTCCGTGGACAAACGAAAAGTGACAATGCTCACAGAGAGTGACGACCTTCGTCCCAAAGCGTTTGGATTATCGAGTTCGACGATGTAAGCACCAGGAACAACCTTAGGGCCGACAGAACCCTTTTTAATGGAATGGATATCAACAGCAGCGGTTGCAGAGCCGAGAGACCACCCGAGGGCGACGAGAGCAGCACCGCGGAGATGCATTAGCAAGGAGTGACGTTAAAGAAGGACGGGTAGTTGGATGTAAGTCGAGCGGGACTTGCTGGGATTGAGGCTGTCCATGCCGCCCTTCTTATATCAAATCAAAGATGGCATCATGCATCATCGAGCAGAGAGGCGGTCGCTCATTGCATCGTCGTTGACGTCTTGAGAAGACGGTAAACCGTATGGCGGAACTTGGCATTCGGCTCCGTTCCGTCGCGACGGGTCTTTACTTGCTCATGTTCCTCCCTTTCAGTCACACGAAGCTGCAAAATGTATGAGATAAGAAGTTTGTACGGGAAGAACTGTGCAAGGTGACCACATTCACCTGTCTCGAGACTCGGCCTTCCGTCGGCATCCAATCCCTTCTGCACCAGTTTTGGGCCAACTTGGCGAGCGCTGTTCCTGATTGCCATGCAATCCACCAACGTAATAGTCCTTATCAGTCGATATGTGGGTGTCGGTATTTCTAAAAGGGGTCTTGCGACTTCTTGGATGTGGATGGGAAGTTCGGGAACGGGGCTTCGTCCGTCCGACCCGCGTGGGATGGTAGCTTCGAACTTCGAATGCACCACAGGTTGCAAATCGGTTCTCCTCGACAAACACGCGTCGCCTCCCAGCTGTCAATTTTATTGAGAATGCATGAGCACTGAAGAGCCTACTTTGACGTTAGATTTCGAACAATGGATCCCCCGGATCAAAGCATTACCAGTCGTTGAGGCGAACCGGGGAGAGTGAGATCCGAGAGTTGCCATAACTGGACTTCGGAAGGATGGTCAAGTGCAACAAGTGAAATATTCAATTACCAATACACAACGATTTCGACTCTCGAGTGAAGCATTCCGAGACGGATGGCCCATCAATCTCCCAAAGCTTGCGCCAGCCAGTCCCCATAGTACTTGCAGCCTTTGGGGTTGACCGGACCTCCATCTTCACAAAACTCCAATTGTGGGCACCTCGCACAGGGAGCTTGCGACCAGCCTAAGCCAATGTGTTCAGGTCGAATAGCTCGGTAGACGCTATTGTTGTTGAAGAGATGGCCGAACGCGGAGTCGAGGTCGATCTTCTCGTCGTCCTCCCCATCGTTTCCCTTCTTGCCTTTGGACTTTTTGGAGGAAGACCTGCGGCGGTCATCGTCCGAGTCTTCAGAGTCGGAGCCTCGACGAGACTTTTTGCGCGACTTAGAGCGACGGTCGTCAGCATCCGACTCGGAGTCCTCGTCAGAGCTGAGAGTGCGACTTCGATCTCTTTTCCGTTTCTTGTCGCGACCTCGATGCTTAGAAGAGCCGCCCTCGTCCGACTCTGACTCCGAGTCGCTGGCGTTGCGCTTTCGGCCACCTTTCCGCTTTTTCGACCGTCCCTGACCCTCATCCGACTCCATTGAATCTTCTTCATCCGAAGGGTTTCTACGACCCTTCTTCCTTCTCTTCTTCCTCTTCCCCTCGTCCTCGTCCGATGCGCTACCAGAGTCGTCGTCGCTTCCTCTCCGCTTCTTCGACGACTTGTGCTTGCGCTTCCGACTTCCGGTGCT
>WSUD01000472.1:0-15124 GCA_019633495.1 Tulasnella sp. 427 | reverse complement strand
CCCGACGTCGAACAAGAAAAAGAGTCGAAAATTACGTCAGCGTGTGTTTGTGCCAACTAATTTGCAAACGGCTGTAAGTATTAAGGCGAACTTCTCGCCCTTGGCCACACGATAGGAAACCTCGCTCATCGCATACAAAGTATACCACTCACTTGTATCACACACTGTGCTTTGTTTGAGCAATGTCTTGGTGTATCATACACTCTGAAATGGTCAACGATGGCCGCCGACCGAAGTTAAATCGGTCACCATTCTTGCCAATCCACGCTTACTTCGACAACCATTGCAGAAAAAGACGCAACACAATGACAACGCCAAGACACCGCTGGACCAAAATTAGCGCGTAGTCCAGTCGAGAGTGAGACCATAGCGGTCGGGAAGCTAGGAGGTACAGTACGGGAAAGGGGAGAGGGGGTAGGGGATGGTAGGGGAGATCAAAGGATGAGCGGAAACAGCGCAGCTTACATGGGCGACAGCTTCAAAGCAGCTGTAACACGAGAAGGATGTCTCTACTCACGCTGACCTCGATAGTCACGTGGTTGAAGGAGCCGTCGGGCCGAAGTTCGGCCACATGGCTCTGAGGTGTCGAGAGATTGGTGATCGGCAGGGCAATACCTGCAAGCCAGATGCCGGTCTGAGACTTCGTTCACAGGCTAGATTATACGATTGGATGCTCGCGTGCTCGCTATGTCATAGGATCTGGTCATTGGGTTACGTGGCTTGAGCGACCAGATGGTGGCGTGCGACCTCGTTTGAATCTCTCAACCACCACTCCGACGCCAACACTGACTTCAACACGCTTGTTAGGCCCACCTCGCGAAGCCAATGTGGAGGAAGCATATATAAAGTGAGTCTTATTGATCAACCTACCCTCTCCTCTTTGCTGAAAACCCCCCTCTGATCCATCATGCAGTTCAGCAACGACGACAACCCTCCCAGCGAACGGCCTCAGACACCACCCAACAATCATTCCGACCGAATCCAATCAACACCTCGCAAGGGCGGACCCAAATCTTTACCGAAAACGCAACTGACCACCGCCAGGGGATTGCAAAGGAAATGAACGCTGAGATGCTTCTCTGCGAAGAGATCCTCAACTTCTTACGCTATCTCCCGGAAGTCCAAGTCTCCGACGAGGACGTCGAGCAAGCCGTCCAATTTCTTAAGGAAAAACATGTTCTTTTGACGCGCTCCGACAAGATCCTTCGTTTTGCGGGTTTCAAGCGCACACCGTCTAAAAGCGACAAACGTACCGAGAAGGAGCGTTTCAAGCCTCTTGTCAAAATCATCACAGAGATCGGGAATTTCGTGAAGAGCAAGGATCGGACACCTTCCTGCGTACTCACTCAAAAATGCGACAATTACAATCACACGGAGACCGTTGGAGGAAATTTCAAAATAGACGCGTACCTTAAACTTGCAAGGTCGACGGTGCCAGAGGCGAGTGATGTGCCGCGACCACTCGCTGACGCAGCTGTACCCTGCGAGTTCAAGTCCTTTCTAAAGCTGCGTTTTCAAGTATGTACTCGTCGCTCTTGCCCTCCACAGGGTGCTCACGTTCCTTCAGAATCGCAAACAACTCTTGGGACACATTTCCTTCACAATGACTGATGATCCTCGGCGCATGCATATGTATGGGGTGCGTGATCTCAATCTCATTCTTGAAACCTTTGTCTTATTCTTTCGTCCTGGCTCGTGCGTCCTAGATTACCATTGAGGATTCCACAATGGCGGTATGGTATTTCTCGCGGGGGTATTCAGTGAAGTCTCCGGATTTCGACTTCAGGCAGGTAAGAGGTCTGGATTTCAAGCCCTCGAAACGCTTTACTTAATATTATTCAGGATTATCGTTTGTTCATCCGGATCATGCTCATTTTCCTGCTCGCAAACAAGGAGAAGCTCGGCTACGACCCAACCGTCAAGCGTCGCACCGATTCGGACGGCAAGCCTTGCTTCATTTATCAAGTCGACAACCGATACTTCAAGACTGTTCGGTCGATTTTCGAATCTCGTCGCCTTTGCGTAACTGGTCGCGGAACTCGAGTCTGGCAGGTTGTTGAGGTTCGGTCGTTCGAGAATCTCGAGCCGATCAAAGGACGCTCGGAGATGGTGCTCAAGGATGTGTGGCTAAATAAAGGAGCAATGACCGAGGGCCAGAACCTTAGGGCGATTTTCGATGAGCTGGAGAAGCTCTCCTTGGTTCTGCAGAGCGGCACAGAATTGGCCATCCTTTCGGAATTTGACCAGGAAGAACGACAACGTCTGAGGGATTGCTTGCTACAGCGCACTTGGGGACGATACTTCCTCACGAAAGAGTGCGATTGGCAAGGCTACTCGTCAACGGGGAGAGGCGACGGGGCGGAGCCCAATAATCAACTTTTTGACGCACCGCCGTCGGACCCAATCCCCGCATCAAGCTCACTGACCAGCGAGACCCGACATTCGACACCTCGACCGACCGATCCAGCCGACCGTCGCCTCCCACAACGACCGAGAAGCTATGGCTCCAAGCAGCAATACCGCATTGTCTACCAGGAGATTTGCACGCCGATGCACGAAGTACGTCCGTTGAGCCATGTTTTTACGGCTTTGGAGGACTGCGTATTCGGTAAGCCTATCCTCAACCTGGGTTGCGCCGAACATCTTCCTCATCTATTAAGTCCAATGACGATACAGCTCTGCAACTTATGTTTCTCGCTGGTTGGGTTCATCGTGATATAAGCTCAGGAAATGTATATCTGTACACAGACAAGGAGCGGCAAGACCAAATTCGAGGCATCCTCGGCGACTTGGAGTACGCCAAACGCTTCAGCGACACGAGGTGTAGCTTGGACCCAAAAACGGTGTGTGTCGCGATGGACGCATCTGCGAGGAATACTGAAAGCGTATGGTCAGGGTACAGCGTACTTCATGGCTGTGGAAATTCAGACACAGCAGCTCATCGGCACCACAATCTCCCCGGAAAATCAGAAAGCAAAGCCCACTAAAAAAGATATGGAGGACCGGGTCAAGATGAAGCAAGCGGTAGACAATGCCGCGAAAACTGTCACTGGCGTCAGGCACCACTTTCAGCATGATATGGAATCCGTCTTCTGGCTTCTGCTCTGGATTCTTCTCAGACGCTTTCCCCGCGACCCCAAGCCAGCTGGCCTGGATGATGCCATCCTGGATGTCTTTCAGGACACAAGTACATGCCCTTTAACACGCGCGGAAATCATTAAGCACGACAACTTCCTCGAAAACTATCTCAATTGCTGGCTCGACGACATTCACCTTAGGGATTTGATCCCGTACTTGGCTTCGTTTCGGGACCTTCTGAAGAATGCATATGATGAAAGACCCAAAAAGATGGAGGACCTAGCTGATTACGCTAATTTGTATTCACTTCTATGCTGGATGCTGGGCAAATGTCGGGACCTGATGGTGAAGCAGCCCGATCTGCCGCTCCTCCTGTCCTGGAGATCGTCGCCAAGCCCGCAGCCCGTTAATACGCCCTCACCAGCCAATCCTGCAGTTCAGGTTCATGAGAGAAGTAAGCGCAAACGTGCTTCGGACGGCGATAAACTTCCCAAGAACGCCCGATCGAAAGTCGACCATCCGACTGCATCGCGGTCCGACCTTCAGGATGGAGCTATTCAATGTGCAAAACCGGATGACCCACCATCGGAGGAAAGTGGGTCGTCGTCGGACGACGAAGATGAAGAAAATAACACTCGGCTAGGCTCAGAGGAAAGCGACCCGGAGGAAAGCGACTCAGAGGAAAGCGATGAGTCGGATGACGACGAGTATGTACCGGAACAGGATTTGCAATAGATTCTATCGTACTATACTCTTTGCCTGTAACTCAATCCGATGTATTTGGCATAGCTTTGTACCCGTCCATGTAAGAAGCAAACCACGAAGAACGATCGAAATTTATTCTTAAATACAATAAATCATAAACCAAGATACCACGTCTTGAATGTCGTCGGAGAATGATTTCAGAGACACTTGCGCAACTTTGGGTCCCAGATCCATCAACTTTACCCCACTGGTCAGGAAGCGCGCCGTTATGGCGCGCCGATCGGGCCAAACAAATGACCCCCCAACAAATGACAAATGCGAATGACGAATGACCCCCAGTATTGTAGCTTAAGCACCCTTGTGCGTACTACATCTCATGAGTGTAGAATAGGAGCTTCTCCGAGGCCGTCTAGGGGGTAGGGTGCCAATGCGGAGCAAACCTCGAGCTCATATCATCTGCCTCAGCTCGCTGAGCCAGGATATTATGAAAATGATTCACCAAGACTTCTGATACCTCACTGACTAAGTGTGATCAAGTGAAAACATTCTTTTAGCCATGATACTCGACAGTGTAGCAGATCCATCCATGGTCATTTCTCCAGCACCGAATTGTTTTGGAGGTTTTCAAATGCTTGCGTCGTCCGGGTCGAATACCACGCTTCCACGACTGAGTAACGACACGAAAGGGAAAGGTGAGAGATGTGGACTATCAAAGTGGTCAGAGTAGCTGCTGCTCTAACGAGGAGGGTGGGCTTACCGCTACGAAGGATCTGAGGTGATCGGAGAACCTAGTACTTTACCGTTGTAGGTGTACGCTCGAAGTTTGGCGAGATTATTGTCAGCTTTGTATACATATAGAAGCCACTTGTTTGAGCGTGACATGTATACTGCTCTGTCGAATAAAATGGGGGGATCACGTCAACATACGGTGAAGTCGGTACTGGAACGACGACGCCTTGGAAATGCACTACCGCCAACTGGACGAATCATTCCCCAGTATGACGAGGTTCGAGTCGTTTTCCCTGACATCTCTTTGGGTCTCGTCAACTGACCTGTCTTTGTCTGGTAGCAACCAGTATCGTGTCGGATTTATCATGATCATGTGCAGCTCTCGCTTCAATCCCCACGTTAGACAAGTTTCTTTGCTGCCTGAAGAGCCAAAAAGTATTATCCCGGAGGAGCAGTTTAGATCTGCGTGCCCCGAGGCATACGCTCGCTGGAAGCGATCTTGAGATAGAGTAGTGTTTGGATGCTTTCAGGTGTATATGTTTATCTCCTTAATCGTCAAGGACTCTTCCTACTAGTCGCGCTCTCATACTCTATACACATCGAATCTTAATACATTAGTTTCCTGTCGTGCGGAAAGGAGGTCGAAGCCCCTAGCGGTTTTAAAGCCCCACTAGTCGTTCAATCACTCTGAAACACCCTCTGAAACGCCCTAAAAGGGTCATTTATTTCCATCTCAAGTTACATAGCCACACAGCTCTGACGTGTCGAGAGGTTGGTGGTCAGCAGAGCAATAGTTCCAAGCTAGATACTGGTACGAGCATTCCTCCGAAGACTACGACGAAACCACTGAACTTTCAACGGCAATATAACACAGACCACGGGCGAAGACTTGTTTTTTGTGTGTTGGGGGCGGAAATAGTAGCGATTCCTTCTATGTGAATTGTAGGGGAAGTTTGCGCACTGGATGCGACTTGGAAAGCGCGGAAAACCTTTAACGACGACCGTAGTCCCAGCCTTGCTGAACAGCGGCGGCCTGCATGGGAACCGGAGGAGGCATGCTATGACCGTACGAAGCTTGATGATGACCATGATGACCGACGTCGTGAGGAGGGTAATGGTCATGTCCGGCCCAAGCGTCGCCTCCACCAGGAGCAGCATGGTACATAGGCCCAGGACTGTCCATACCCGTATCCCCTTGGCCAGAGGAAGAGTAGCTGCGAGGCATAGCAGGAGCGGTAGGAGGCGTATGGTGTTCGCCAGCGTACCCGGGAGTAGGCGCCGGCAGACCGTGAGCTGTGTCTCAAGGGCTACCGGATTCCAGACCTCCCCGACCTCCAACTTCCCATGCTCACCAGTATTACATTGATCCACAATGAGTTTAAAGCACCGGAGGAATAGCTTATATCACTTGCTGCTGCCGTTTTCGGGCGTGTATAGGATCTTAGGCAGGTATTGTGGCAAACGGGTCACGTGGCTCGAGCAACAACGAGACGGTGGCGTGCGACCTCGTTTGAATCCCAACGACCACTCCGACATCGACGGCGACTTCAACACGCTTGTTTGGCTCACCTCGCGAAGGCAACGTGGGTGAAGCGTATAAAAGGTGAGTCTTATCGATTAATCCACCACCTCCTCTTTACTGAAGATCCCTCTCTGCTCCATCATGCAGTCCAACGACGACAACAACCCTCCGAGCGAACGGTCTCAGACCCCACCCATCAACCATCCCGAGCCCGCCAAAACAACGCCTCGCAAGGGTGGACCTGGCGCTTTTACAACAAACGCAACAGAACATCGCCTGGATATCGCCAAGGAGATGAATCCTGAAATGAACCTCTGCAACACCTTCGACAACTTCACCCGCTATCTCCCGGCTGAGGACGTTCTCGACGAGACCATTGACCTCGCTGTTCAAAGTCTCCAACGAAAGGGCAGTCTTGTACCGCGAACAGTCAATGAACTTCGGTTTAAGGGTTTCCAATGTTCCCCGTCTCAAAGCATCAAACCCACCGAGGAAGCCCGTTTCAAGCCCCTCATCGAAATCATCAAGCATCTTGGGGAGTTCGTGAGCGAGCAAGGAAGGGTTCCCTCAGGCTTCCTCGTCCAGGAACCCAACAAATTTTGTCAAGTGGAAACTGCGGGTGGAAACTTCAAGATAGATGCGTATCTTAGGCTAACACAGTCGACGGTCCCAGCGGAGAGAAAACTGGAGCGGCCACTAGCTGATGTGGTCATACCCTGCGAGTTCAAAACCAGCAGAGCCGACCGCTTCCAAGTGTGTACTGTCGTTTTTCCCTCTGCGCGTCGCGCTCACGGTGCCTCAGAATCGCAGGCAACTCTTGGGACACGCTTCCTTTTGCATGACTGATGATCCCCGGCGCATGCACATGTATGGGGTGAGTGCTTTGGTTCTTGTTCTTCAATTCTCCGTCTGACAGATTTTTTTCTGGGCCATTGTTTTATGGTGTTTTTGCGATTGTGCCTTAGATAACTATTGAGGATTCCATAATGGCGATATGGCATTTCACGCGGGGGTATTCCGTGAAGTCTCCGGATTTCGACTTCCTGGCGGTACGCGGAATTTTTACTATGCGTATCGACCACTGTACTTAACTTTATTCAGGAATATCGCTTGTTTATTAAGATCATGCTCATCTTTCTATTCGCGGACCAGCAGAAGCTCGGCTACGACCAGAGTGTCAGACGTTGCATCGACGTGCAAGGCGACCTTTGCTTCGTTTATCAAGTCAACGGAAAATACTATAAGACTGTGCGATCGATTTTCGAACCTCGCAGCCTTTGCATAACTGGTCGCGGAACTCGAGTCTGGCAGGTCGTTGAAGTTAAATCGTTCGACGATCTAACGCCGCCGCTCGAGGGAGGTCCTGACATGGTCCTCAAGGATGTGTGGCTAGACAAAGGGGCGATGACAGAGGGTCAGAACTACCAGGCAATTTCCGATGAACTGGAGAAAATTGCGAAGGCCGTGGAAGATGGGGAAGAGCCGGGTTTTTTTTTCGAGTTTGGGCCGGGACAAGACCGTTTGAAGGAGTGCTTGGAAAACCGCGATTGGGGACGATACTTTCTTACCAAAGAGTGCGACTGGCAAGGCTACGAGTCCAAGGAGCTGGGCGATGGAGCTACGCCCAATTCCCGGCTGTTTGCGGTCCAACCGTCGGACCCTCAACCTCCAACCAGCTCACTAACCAGCCGATCCCGGAATTCGTCAGGTCGACCGACCGATCCAGCAGGCCTGCGTCCCCGGCAACGGCCCCGGAGCTATCGCTCCAAACAACAGTATCGCGTTGTTTACAAGGAAATTTGCAAACCCCTACACGACGTGCGGCGATTTGACGATTTGACCACGGCATTAGAAGATTGTGTATTTGGTAAGAATCTATCGATCTCTGAATTCTACGGTGCATTTTACTGATTGACTTTGCTCAACTACGATCCAGCTCTGAAACTTATGTTCCTCACTGGCTGGGTTCATCGTGATATAAGCTCAGGGAACGTCTACTTATTCAAGGATAATCAGGAGGCAGGTCAAGTTCGAGGCATTCTAGGTGACCTAGAGTACGCCAAACGCTTCAGCGACACGAAATTCAGCTTGGATCCCAAAACGGTGCGTGCCATCTAGCGAATGGACTGTTCCAGAGATTGAACCTGTGTGATTCAGGGCACTGCGTATTTCATGGCTGTAGAAATCCAAACACAACAGCTCATGGGTAGTGCGATCCCTGCGAAGGAGCGTGGCACAAACCCTTCCAATAAGGACCTAGATGATGAGGTGAAGCAAATGAATAATCAGGCAGTCGTCGAAATCCGGGGTGGCGTCAGACATCATTTCCAACATGACATAGAATCGGTCTTCTGGCTTCTCCTCTGGAATCTTCTCCGGCGTTTTCCTTCTGAGCAGAAGGGTCTGGATGATGCCATCTTGACTGTTTTCCAAGACTCAAGCACGTGTCCCCCAGATCGCGCTGAAATCATTAATCATGAGGGAGCCCTTTCAGAATATCTCAATGAATGGCTCCACAAGGACCTTGCCGACTTAATCAGTCCATTGGTAGTTCTTCGGAGGCGCCTAAGGGCTGCCTATGATGGGAGACCACAGAAGCTGGAGGACCGAGCGGATTATGCCCGTTTATATCGATACACCGACTGGTTGTTGGGCAAATGTCGGGACGTAGCGATGAACCCAAATCTTCCCCCCCTCGTCCCATGGAGTTCCTCGCTGAGCCCGACGATCGCCAATACACCCTCGTCAGCAGACCAACCGAACCAGGAGACAAGTAAGCGCAAACGCAGCCCGGAAGAGCGTTTGGACGACGATGAACACCCTCAAAGGGCCCGACCCAAGGTCGAGCATCCGACTCCATCGCCGTTCGTTCCTCAGCAAAGTCTGGCGGTTTTGCAAAACTCCTCGGAGGGAACGGACAATTTGGGTGATGTTGAACATGACGAAGAGAACGCCAATGGCGAACACGACGCAGACATTGACGGTGCGGGACAGGAAGACCAGAATGCGACGCGTTCGGGAGAAATTGGGTTCTCGGACAATGACGATGCAACGGATTTGCTCGGCTCGGAGGAAAGCGACCCGTCGGACGATGACGAATACATATACGTAGAGGAACAGGATTCGGAATAAAGTGTACCATATTCTTCGCTGTGGATTCGGCTTTACCTTCTTCCGCGGAAGAAGACAATGCATCAATCACTGTTTGCCACACTAGGATGAGCAGAGGTGGAGACTTGACGGCGGCGTGCGGCCTTGTCTGCTTTTGGAGCATTCCACGCCACCTGACTTCAGAACGTTTAATTTGTTGTGTCACCTGGTAAAGTCAGCGTGCGTGACAGAGCCTCTTGACAATTGGACCATCATCTCTTCCTTACTGACGACACCTCTCCCCATCAACCGACAGCCATCAACCCGGCGAACCACCCTCGAAAAGTGTCTCCCTCTGCTAAATTCGAATAAGCGCAAGAAAGCTCGAGAAATGAACGGTGGTACGGTCATATGCGACGAATAACCGGTGTTCGACAGGTATCTCCCGGCTGTTGAGCTCTGCTCGGGAACGTTGACAACGCCGTCAGAGGACTTGAGGAAATTTTTTTTTCTCTTATTTACAAGCGAACAAACGCTTCGACTGAAGGATCTTCGGAGTGCCCCGGCATAAGTACCAGAGACGCTGAGGCGGAGCGTGTCACTCCCCTGGTCAAGATCGTCAAGGCTACTTCCTGAGAGAAATGTAACGGACTCCTTCCTTCGTGTGGAATCATCCTGAATTCCATCAAGAATAGCTCATCAGAGACCGTTGACGGGCCCTGTCAAAGGGCTGCGTAACTCAGGCCTTTGAAACCAACAGCTCCAGGGGGGAAGAAGGGTGGGCGAACACTGGCTGACGCACCTAAATTCCTGCAAGTTCTACTCATCGTTGAATATTCATTTCAGAGTTTATACCCGCTTTGAACTCCAAAGCGCAGCCTGCTCACATTTCCGTAGAACCGTGACCCGCTCTTTCGATCCGTTTCCCTTTGCATGAGAGATAATCCTCGACGCATGCACGTTTATGGGGTCGGCGTTTGGCCTCGCACTCTCTATCGTGGTCTCACATCCGTCTCTCTGTCTCAGTTCACCATTGAGGATAGCATGATGGCAGTCTGGCATTTCTCGCGACCGCAGATGGTGTAGTCCTCGGACTTCAACTTCACCACGCTGAGATTTCATTCGACCCTTCGAACCGTGTAATGACTCTTCTTAAAGAATGTCGCATTTTCATTCTTGGCATACTCTTCCTGCTCCTCACCGACGAGAAGGATCTTTGGTTACGATCCGACCGTCAAGCGCTTCCTGGAAACCGGAAATCCAGCCACAGTTCCGACAAGAGCACGTGCTTTGGATACAAAGCTGGACAACGATACTTCAAGGAAATTATTTTCCAAAGTAGTAAGTTTCGCGTGGCCAGTCGTGGGACACGAGTACGGAACTTTCTCGAATTGAATTCGAGAATCTTACTTCACTCAATCCCCACCAACAGCCGATGGTCCTCAAAGATGTATGACCCGACAAGGGCGCGGTGACAGGGAGTCAGAACTTTCAAGGGACTTTGGGTGAACTTCAGGAGATCGCAACGGAGGTAAGGGGGTGAGGTAACCCGCGGTCTTCAGAGGCTTCGACGACGAGCAAAAAGCACGTCTGAATGAGTGCTTGCGAAACGACGCTTGGTAGAGCTACTTTCTCACCAAATCATGTGATTGGCTAGAATCCGAGGCGACGGAGCTCTGTGGCGAGGCTCAACCCAACAACCGACTTTCCGACGGAGCGCGTGTCGAATTCTCGCCCCCAGAGCCGTCTAACCCAAACAACCCAGATTTCTCCGATGCACTCCACTCTCGCTTCATCGTATCTATCTTCCTAAACAACAATATCGCGTCGTCACAGAGAGGTTTGCACAGCTCTGCATGACATGGAGCGGTTACACGATGTCGTTATCACATTAGACGATTGTGTATTTAGTGAGAATTTATTCGATTCCTGGATTATCAGTGCATATTACTTATTCAGCTTGCATCTGAATCTTCTCAGCTCTAGAGCTGATGTTTCTCGCAGGTAGTCTGGACTCATCGCGATATCAACTCAGGGAACGTCTGCTAGCGGAAGGATGAAAAAGATCAACTTCGAGGCATTCTCAGCTATTCGAGTTTGCCCGACCTTCAAATAATACGAAGATTAATGCATAATCTAAAACGATGCGCCCTATGCAGTGGCCCTTAATCCAGGGCACGGCTTGCTTCATGGCCGTTGAAATACAAAGACACATCGCCCTCCATCCTAGCATGGCACAGTACCCGACAGGACCTTCAGTAGAAGAGCTGATAAAGGTTCCAATTATTTTTGGAAAAATCCCGGTTAGTCACCATTTCCAGCACGACATTGAATGGGCCTTTTGGCTTTGGTTCTGACTTACATCATGAAAGGATAACCAACTGAATAAATCCACATTAAACTCGTATATAAGAATTGAGAGAGTACGGCGCAACAAAGAAAAGAATGAGGACAGATCAGGAACCCAACTCCCATAAACTACAGTACCGGAGGTGAGGAAAGGAAAGATACATCCAACAAGGAAAACAGCCGAATCCAGACCATAGAGAGAAGACGATGCATCAGACAGAAAGGAGAGTTGACTGTTATAGAGGTGAGACGCGTAAGGGTTTAAAAAGAAAGAGTCCAAGAAGAAAAGCGAAAGCCGCGGGTGGGACGAGAGCCCCCGGAAATCGTCCAAACATAAGGGAGAAAAGGGAAAAAACAACAGGACACCAAATCGACAGACGATCATCAAACGCGCCTTCCGTTCATCCGATCGTCAACTTGGACACGGGCGTCGGGGTCTTCGGATCCCTCACGCGCCCCCACGTCGACTCCTTCACCCCATCCACCGCACCCGCCGTATCGTCTCTCTCGTCCAACCGATCGTCCCCGACTGTAGGCGACGCCACCTCGTATGAATCGTCTCCTCCGTGGGCCATCATCGTTAAGCCCGTCGGAGCGGACGCCATCTTCCTATGCCCCGAAGTCGAACTCTTGTCCTTGTGCCCTCCAATGGAAAACAGTCCCAAGAACTTCTTCTTCTTCGCACTGTCGTCGCTTGACCCGGACCTCTGCTTCTTCTTCAAGCTCCCTTTGCGCCTATCCGGTCCGGAAGACGACATGGCCGCGGCGTATTCCTCTGTCCCAGCGGCGCGTTGATCCACGGGCGAGTCGAGCGAGTCGATCGTATCGTCTCTGATGGGACTCGCACCGTTCCCCGCTCGTCGAGGGAACGTCTCAATAGGCGACTCCATCAACACACCCTCCGTAACCATCCCACTCCCTGCGACACCCGGAGCCGTACCCGTATTCAACGCCACCCCGCTCGACGTCGACTTGTTCCTCACTCTCGCGTTCGCAGCGGCCGCATCCATCGCCGCGACCGCCGCGTCCAAGCTCGCCTTCCTGCTCGGCTCCACGTTTACCAACACCCACCCTTTGCTCGACGGCGACTCCGATAACGTTTCCTGCACACCCGCCGCCGCCGTCCCCGATTTCTTCGACGACGTGCTCCGACCGACTCCACTCGCTCCCGGCACTGCTGCCGCCTTGGTCTTCCCGGCGCTTTGCTGCCTCTGCCTTGAAGGCGACGACACGGGAGAGGGAACGACCTTCTCCACGGGTACGATCTTCACGGACGACGAGCTCTCCATGGGCGTTTTCGGGTACCCTCCGGGCGGCAAGACAGTCGCGGCTGACGCAGCGGTCTCCATCCTATGCGGGGCACCTGGCCTCTCGTCGGAAGCCGGGATCGGGACGGGTACTGCCGATGGGACGGGGTACGTCGAAAGCGGTGGGGGCGGGATGATCCCCATGAACGCCTTTTCGCTCTTCGGTCGACCTTCCATACCCGTGTACTGCATGCTCATTTCGGGCTGTTGAGGTAACGGCACGTGCGCCGTTCGAGGTGTGACTTGTTGGCGATCTTGCCCGCGAGCGTCCTGCCTCCTGTGGGTATGCTCCGAATCCGTGGGGCTCACGGGCGTGCTGTTCGTCCAGGTCGCGGGAACGTCTCGAGACGCGTCCGAGGTTCCGCTATAGGCGGTCTCCCTGAACGCGTCGGCCGAAAGGAGCCCTTCTTCCGTTCCGGGGCTTTGAGGACCCGCGGACGACTCTGAGCTGTGATTCTCGTTGCTGTGCGTCGTGCTGTAGATCAGCGCCGGACCGATAGCAGCTCCGTGGTGATGAGGCGGCGGAGGCGGAGGAGGGACGTATTGCTTGTACATGTACTCGGAATCCGGATGGTGTTTGGGCACACCCGAGTCGTATACACCGCTATACCCATAAGCGTACTCGCTCTCCGACAGCGGGCCCGCGGTTCCATGAGACTGATAGGAGTATTCTTGCGAGAAGGGCGGTGGAGGGGGAAGTGGATTCGGGTCTTCAGGTGGACGCACGACGGGCGGGGCTTCTACAGGCGGAGGAGGTCCTTGCTTACTCCTCGACGAGTTGATCGACGCCATCGAGCCCGTCGAGTTCTTCCTCTTCGGCTTCTCCCCCACGCCCCACGCTCCTGGAGGAGGTTTCCTCAACACCGAGGGTCTCTTCTCCAACATGCTCGGCATCGGGGACGTCGCGGCTCTCGTATGCGCCGCAAACACGCCGTCCGCATCGCTATCCGTCGAGATCCTTTGCTCCTTGGACAACGGCGACGGAGCCGTCGCAGCGCGGATGTGAGCTTGTCCCTCGGGTGTGGCGTAGTACCCGTTGCTCGCGGCTCCCAAGCCAGCCATGCCAGCCGTCGTGCCGGTAGCCACGCTCATCACGCGTTCCGGGTCTTTCCCCTTTGGAACGCCCAACAGCGACGAGTGCGGGGAAGGCTGTCCTCCCCCGCCAATGGACGGCGAGTGCTGTGAGTGAGGTGGAGAAGGTGGGTCCGCTGGGCAGTCGAAGATCCATAAGTCCTTGGTCCGCGATTTTGCGATGCCGTGCGTCAAGTTGAGGTTGGTTATCAGCTGGAAGGCGTGCGTGTCGAGAGCGCGGAGGAGACCGAATATGTGAACGAGGGCATCCCGATCGAACGTGGAAGTCGAGAAGACTGTTGGCAAAAAAGGGACAAATGTCAGGATCAAGCGAGGTTGCGGGATACGCAAAGTTTGTTTTGACGTACGGGAGTATCCTTTCAATTGGAACTCGTAAACGTCGTCTTCCGGACGTCCCTCGGAAACGACGCCTCTCGGCCATGCCGACCGCACGCTGGCGAGGATCGCAGGGGTCGAGCTCTTGGGAGCGCAAATGACTCTCAGAGTCTTCTGGGTGAGGCTGAGAGCGAAGCACGTCCGTTGTTGTTCAGGGCGAGACCCGTCTTGTTGGATGGATGGACTGGACATCGGCAGAGGTGAAGCCGGGACAGCTGGAGAGTTGGTTCGAGATGTGGATGGGACGTCGAGTGGAAAGGGCATTGCCTTTGAAAAGACGAGCGAGCGGGTATCTTGTGCGAGTCGACCATAAGCCAAGGTTGTGACATACTTGAACCGGTGAGAGAGGATGGTGCTGAAGATGAGCACCACCAAGCGCTCGGTCCTAAAGCGTAAAGAGAGAGTCGGTCTCAGTTCGTTCCGAATTGAAGGTGTACGAACACGGACCTGAGGTTCTTGCCGTTCCACAACCTATCGGCCATAATAAACTCGCTGACGCCCATCTCCGGGTCTTCTCGGTACGCTCGGTAGACGGACTGCTGCTGAAACAAGGTCCGCAGGGAAGAGATGACATTTGGCGGGAAGTTTGAGAGACGTAGGATCTCTGCGCCGTTGAAGGTCAAGAGAGCGAATTGATGTGGCGTGTTCTGATTCTTCAAGAATTCCTTCCGTGGCGCGAACGCCGACGGGCTGGTCAGCAACGCAGACATTGTGGTGTGCTGGCTGTTATGCTTTCAAGGTCGTAAGTCGTAGCGGATCGTTTGGCGGGACGAGGGAGGGGTGAGGGTATTATAAGCGGGAGGGAAGGGAGAGATATGAGTGCACGCGTTTGGGTTTGGACCGTTCGCCTCGTTTTCACTGACATCACAAGCCCCCT